>CM059257.1:20856285-21111285 GCA_030347555.1 Lablab purpureus | reverse complement strand
TCAGTGAAAAGTTTTTCTGCTTAAGCAGAGACAAGCTGCTCAGTGTGTGGGTCGTGTAATCCGTTCAAAGGCTGATTATGGAATGATGATTTTTGCAGACAAAAGGTTAGTCTCCTTACATCCTTTTGTTTTCATGAACACAGTAGCGCAATTTTGAGAAAATGTGAGGGTTGCATCTGTTATTCTTTGTTGAAGTTAAGTTGTTGCTTTAATTTGCGAGTCTCTGAAAGTTTGCTAGTTTCCAGTTTTGATTCAAAAAGCACAATGCACTCTCTTAGTTACTTAATTTCTCCTGAAAGGGATTAGAAGTTATTGTCCGTCTCCAATAATGTTATAACTTCTACACTCCGCAGGTATAGCCGTCATGACAAACGATCAAAATTGCCTAGTTGGATTCTCTCTCATTTACATGATGCCCACCTGAACTTGAGCACAGACATGGCTTTGCATATAGCACGTGAGGTATGTCCTTGTACTTCGGGATTGAAGCTTGTGTAATCACTTGCTCATACATTACATTGTCCAGAAATCTCATGGATGCTTGGGCATCTTATTTTTCCGTTATGTTCATTCTTTTCTTTCTATCCACTTTTTCTGTTGGTTATTCCCTTTCAGATAAATTATTATGCTGCTATTTTATCTGAAGGAGTATGATTGTGCCAAATTGCCTTGGAAGTAGTAATTAAGACCCTAGGCCTTCTTGTGCACTAGATTTTATGATCTTGTGTAACCCTTTTCTTAACGTTTAACTAGAAGATATTTACGAACATATGTATGCTTGTATATGTACACACTACTTGATGTTGGAACAAGGACACAAATTATTGTGACCTTGTCGGAGTTGCATGTTTGTAATACAAAATCTGTATTATGGTTGTATAATGACATTTTTCTCATCTTTTGAATGCAGTTCCTCCGGAAAATGGCTCAGCCATATGATAAAACTGGTGGCACCGGCAGGAAAACCTTGTTGTCCCAGGAAGACTTGCAGAAGATGGTTATGAGTGGCATGGATGATATGATGTTTTGAGGCATCCCTCTGCATATCTACCAAATTTTGGAACTGGGGTGGCTTTCATCTGGTTATTAATTCCACACGTAGTTCTCGTGTTCACAGATATAAAAGATGTGCAATTTTGATGTGAATGGTTTGATGGAGCAATCCATAATGATGTTTTTGGTAGTACTTAATCATGTTTAGGCTTCCAGTGGGTTTATGGAGTTTAGGTGGGTACTTTTGCATGCTTATCCTGGGTTCCATTATTTAACTTATTTACCATTCTTGGTTGTTTATACTTTTGATAATGATTCTTGATCGACATCTTGTATTTTGGGAGTGTTTAGACGCCCCTCATTTGAGGCTTCATGAACTAGCTTTGTATCCTTTTTGGACAATTGCCAGAAGGAATAGTATAAATGGCGATATTTGTTAGGGTTTAAAGTGGTAGATTTGATGGTAGATAATGTTATGAACTATAACTGAATATTGTAAGAATTAAAAATCATTGTTTTTAAATCAAATCAGGGATTGAATTGGTTAAAACATTGATAATGGTTTATTGGAATTGTAGTTGAATCTATTTTAATCAATAAAGCTATATACTATATATATTTATTACATAAATATAAATTCTAATTTTGTAATACTAAAAGTAAAATATTATATATTATTCTTAGTATTCAAAATAAATATAAATTTTAAATAAAATATATCATAATAATTATGTTAAATTATTAAATTTCCAAAATGTCTATTCACTGTGACAGTGTACAAGTAAAACAAAAAATAAAATAACAAACTAATATAATGTAAAACTATAGGAAACCAAGATATAAAATATAGTTGATATAAATTATTAAATATGTTTAATAAGAAAAATGATAATGGGTGATAGGACGGTATTGGAAGTGTGCGCAGTTGATGGCCATGAGATGAAAAATCTAACTATGACTTGCGTGATGTCTTTTTTTTTTTTTTTTTATCTTTGATAAAGTTTCCTTAGTTTTAGTGTTCTTGACTGTACTCAATGTTTTGCTGGTAAAGTTTTAATTTTTTTTTATTTCGGATCATTTTTTTCAACTGGATCTTGAGTACTTTCATGTTTGAACTTCTGCTGGTGTTTTGGAAACAGTTCTTGATGATATTAAAATATTGTATTTTATTATTAAATTTTATATATAATTCGATTCTTTACTTTAAGAATTTCATTATATCACATAAATTTGCTTCAATAATTTTTTAAAATTATATTGTCAAGACTTATTAGAGATTAGAAGTCGTTCTTTACTGTAAGAAGTAAAATTAGAATATCCTGTACCTAAGTGTAACATCACTCTCATTAATTATTCAAACAAATGCGAAGATTGCTCTCCTAAAACACAATCGGTGTGCCATTTTTTCTTGATAATTGGCTTGGAGAGAGTACTTTAATGAATTGTTGAAATTTTAACATTCTAGGAAATATTTTATCAAAAATGTAAAAATTAAGAAAGAAAAATTTGGAAGTTTTAAAAATTTTAATATTGGAAAAGTACTTTGAAATGTCATAATTATCAAGTTTTTTCTTCTCAGTTCATGCAGGAAAAACAAAAAATTTATATTGGAAATCGTAAAAATTTCAAATAGAAAATGTCCTGGAAATTTTAAAAATTTGAAAAGGAAATGTTTTTGAAAAAAATATAAAAAAGGGAATGTTTAAATTTATAACATGGGCCCTAAAGATTAGGCCTATGCTAAGCCCAAGATCCATAAAATTAAAATACTTTGTCACTAAAGAAAAGAGAAAGATCAAGAACAAATTGACTTCAAAGGGTTACACGAACAAACTTACCTCCAAAAGCAGAAGCACTGAAACTAGTGAAGTGATTGATGGCTACAGAAGAAGAGAGTGCGGTGAAGGAGCCTTTGGATCTCATTAGGCTCAGCCTCGACGAACGTATCTACGTCAAGCTCCGTTCTGACAGAGAGCTTCGTGGCAAACTTCACGTAATTTTCAGTCTTTTTTTCTCCTTTTCATGATTTTCTATTTGCTTTCAACTTTTGAACTCTTTTTGTGATTACCCATTAATTTACAGGGTGTATTAGGTTTTCTGAGATGTGAAATTTATGATTTTTTAGTTGTTTTCAAGGTAATTGAAATCTGGGTTGCTTGCAATTAACTGCAGCCCTAATGTTATACCGTTTGTAAGAGTAATGGGTTGTTTAGTACTTTCCTGTGGGTTTTGAATTGAATCTTTGTGGTTCCAAATTTTGGGTTTTGGAAGGAATTGTTGCTTATCGCGGAATGAAAATTTTAGTGTTTTGAACCAGAATTTAAAATAAACTGGTTTTGTATGAGGGATGATAAGTTTGGATTGTTGGTTTTTAATATTTGTTTAGTTCTTTGTTGGCTAAGAACTTTGTGCAACCGGTTGAAGATTAGGTTAGAGTAATATGAACTCTTTGGGATTTCTAAACCCTCTTTGCGCAATGGACTTAAATGGTTGGATGATAGTAACATATTGAAATGACTGTGTTTTTTTAAGGTTCTTTTAGTGCTATAACTAAGTGCTTTGGGGGGTTTGGTGTTTTCAGTGCATTTATTTATTTATTGTTCTTGAATTTCTGTAAGATTACAATGATTTTGTTAATTAATTTACCGAATGGTTCCTATTTGTAAGTTCAAACTAACCTGAGTTTACAATGAATTTTATGAATTACACGTAGTTGTCATCGGTCTTTCTTGTTCATTTGGTAGAAGTATAAATATGAGAAATATCTTAACTACATAGGTTTCAGATTTCAGTTTGTTATGGAATGGGTGATGACCGGTGAGGTAAACTTTCAGCATGAAACCTGAAAACCAGTGATTCATAAATTTATGATGTGCTTAGCAGTTTTAGTCAAATAATTTGATACTAATCATCAAATTGCTGAACTGGAACTCTGGAAGCAACTCTGTATCTCCCCAATGCCAGCCACTTGTCTGACTTGTAACTAGATGCAACTACTATGTCTAATCTCATTAATAAGTTACTTAATTAGTTACATGACTTCAACTATTAAACTTTCAGATCCGATCTCTAATAGTTTTGCTGCTTCTCCTTATCTTCTGCGCAAAGTGTAAAATCACTCTTTGGTAGAAGTAGTGAGTTACCTGATGGATAAATTATTTTTAAATGTCACACAGAAGTTAAAATGAGACATTATGAGTTTGGAATCTATATGTTGTTTTTTCAAAGGGTCTTAAAATGGATTGAATTTGGATCTGATTAGTGCATAAGATATCCTTCCCCTAAAATTTGTTTAAGTGTTCATATTTAGTACACTGGAAAACCTAGTATTTTTTTCTGCTTATTTATTATCTGCCACGCAGCCAATAATCTGTTGTCATAACATAACCTGGGTTAATGCCATGTATGGTCTATTCTAAAATTATTAAACTTTTATTTCCAATTAAAAAGGTAATATACAGAAAATATGAATTGCTTTATATTTAGGTTGCCTAAGCAAAATTTTCTAAGGGGAGAGTCGTTTTAGAACTATTGTTGTATCTCCTTCCATTTCTCAATTTGTACTGGGTTTTCAATTTGGAATTGCAGGCTTATGATCAGCATCTTAATATGATTCTTGGTGATGTTGAAGAGATTGTTACTACTGTGGAAATTGATGACGAGACATATGAAGAAATTGTGAGGGTAAGTTATAATCAGCAAAAAAAGAAAAATACATATATATTAGTTTTTTGCAAAGCTATGTGGTAGAACTATGATTAATTGATGGAAAATTTGAGTACTTGTAGATTATTGATATGTTATCACTCAGAGTTTAGGGGGCAGCAATCTGGCATTCGTGAATACCTTCATATTTAGGTAGAGATGATATAGTTTATAAGTAAGGTTAAGAAGAAGCAATGTTTGAATGGAGTAAAAATAGCTATGGCTATAGAAAGTACTCATCAGTGAGTAATGTATAGTAAAGCTAGACACTTCTGGTTCTGGGTGTTTTTCAAATGAGACTATAGGCATTATGTTTTCCCATCATTGGCCTTATTATTTTTACAACTATAGCTATTTACTTGCTGACTTTCTACTTGGAAAAGAAAAATGAATGTCTTTTACAAACAGTAATGCACTTTGGACAACCAAAGAGGGAACACACCTTTGAAATTTTGTTCATATGTAGGGAATGCCAAATGCGTATATTTACAAACTTCAATCTGCATCAACCTTTGAATTGCTTCTATCTAACAAAAGGCAAATGCATGCTACATTATTTCTAAGATAAATTTCCTTGGATGATCTTTTGTTTCTTTCTGATTGCAGACTACCAAGCGGACAGTTCCTTTCCTGTTTGTTAGGGGAGATGGGGTGATATTGGTTTCCCCGCCCTTGAGGACTGCATAACATGGACCGAAGAACTATGTGATCATTTGAATAACAAGTGTCACTGTTTATGAAATTGTACAACTTTAAGTAGTGATCTCGTTTCTTATGATTAGATTAGCTACTTAGTTGGCTTGTGTGCTCGAGATTTATGCTAGACAGTCAGTTTTCAATCATTATAGCTTAAAAGAATCATGGCATGCACATAAACAAGGATTTTTGCTGTTGTGTGGAGTTGCCATTATATATCAGTGACTCCATAAAAAGAGTAGGCCATGATTCCTGATTTTATATCTCTTCTTCATGTCCATGTTTAGTTACAATAGAAGATATATGAGAACTGGGATGATATTCCAGTTTGTTGCATCTAAATAGAAAATTTTATAAACATTTTTTTTAATTAAAGTGAATTTTTTTCGAAGAAAATATTTGAGTTAGTCTGCCATGCATGATTTGAAGTATACAGGTAGCTTATTATAGTACAAAGCACGGTGAGACCGGTAATGATTTGTTTGATAGAGGTGAGACTTAGTTGGTTGGAAATAAGTTGGTAGTGATAATAGATGAGTTAAAGTAGAAAATAAAGGTGTGTGGTTGAAAAAACAATAAAGATGCAAATGAAAAGAGAATATAGAAATAAGTAGAAATAAATAGTATGTTCTGTTGTTATTTTTCTCTTTTTTTTCATCAAAATCACCATATCTGTTCTTAACTATCTTGAAGACAAGATGTAAGTGCATGTTCGTATGAAAGTTTACTAATCCAGTATTTCAAAGTAACTTTAAATCTTGTATAAAATTGAGTTTTTAGACTATTAATTTTGTAACTATATTTTCAGGAGTGATCAAATGTGTCAAAGAACTGAATTTATTTTCACTGTTTAGAACGCAAAGATATCCATCCATACACGGTTTTACATGTATTGAAATTGTGAGAAATTATGGTCAATATCTACTCATTCTCAATTCTATGTTGTTGAGCATCCGGCAAGACAAGGAAGGTAGTTGAAGCCTTTATCACAATTAGGTTCACAAACTTAACCAAAAGCTTATAATTTATTTGTATTTGTAGGGAATAAAAAACTTTTTAATCGTCTATTAAATTTCAGATTTAGTTGAAGTATTTCTATAGGAAAATTGTTTATGGAGCTTTTCTATTAAGAAATGTAGTTTTTATATAGCGTTTTTATTG
Source organism: Lablab purpureus (assembly GCA_030347555.1). Lineage (NCBI taxonomy): Eukaryota > Viridiplantae > Streptophyta > Magnoliopsida > Fabales > Fabaceae > Lablab > Lablab purpureus. Next base: position 21,104,730 of record CM059257.1, on the reverse strand, counting down.
ATCATAATTAGTACATTCATATGTGATTGATTATTTAATTACAATAAATTTATTAAATATAAACTAATTTAAAAATAAAAAATAATTAATAATTAAATTGAAAACTATTTTAAAAATTAAAAATTGTTATAATAAAAATTATATTTATCTAATTACTATTAATTTTAAAAAATTATAAAATTGATTTATATGTTATTAAATTGATTTCTAATATTTAATTTAAACATTAGTTATTAATATTTTAATCTCTTATTAAATTAATTCTACATTAATTTTTAATTTAATTAATAACTAATTTTATTACTTTAGTAATATAGTTATTAAATTTTTTTAGTTTGTTTTTGTTGTCCATTTTTATGTCTTTTCCCGGATACTATTTATTTCAGGATGAATGAACTTAATTTTTGTATACATTTTGTATACACTTACATATCTTTACGAATTGGGGAAATAGGACGAACGATTATTTTGAAATGTGTATTTTTATAATAGTAATTTGAAATAAAGGTAAGAAAATGCGTTAATAACGTTGTAGTGGTCACTAAAAGGTTTGCGGATTTAACTCTGAAACGCTTTTCGAGGCAAAGTAATCAGTAATTCTTCTCCAGTAACATGCTAAATTGCTACTTTAACCACTTTTATTAACATGTATACAGAGCAGCTAAGAAGTTTTCTTACAAGAACCTGCTAGACAATGGGAAAACAAGTGCATGTGAGTAGCGAAAAATACAAGGATGCATGTCTTTCAGGATCATTCTTCTTTATTCTCAGCAGCATACAGTGCTTTGATTTCCTCAACATCATCATAGCTACCAAGGAAAATGGGAGATCGTTCGTGTAACTTCGTTGGAACTAAATCAAGTGCCTGATCACATACAACATTCATCAATTCATTGCCAAATGCTGCTTTTCAAACTATACTGTCATAATTCCTTTGGTTGCATTTTATAAAGAGAGAAAACGAATCCATCACAAAATTAATAAAAATATCCATCCAAATCGATAAAAATTCTGGTTTTAATTGGTTATCGGTTTTAGATTGGTCACGAGAGGAAAACTGTTTTTGATTATTTTTTAGATTGGTTCGGTTGTAAAGATTCTAATAAATGAAAATATAAGTATTAGAACATAAAAAAAATGATCATATAAAAATTTAAATATAGATTTTGAGTAGAAAGACAAGAAAAGTTGACATTATTAATTATAGAGACCTAAATATTGATTAAACCATGGAAATATTGGCAGAGTCAGTTAAAAATGAATGTAAATTACCCGTTCTTTGCCTGTAAAAGACTGTCCTCCTGCCTGTTCCATCAAAAATGACATTGGGAAGACTTCATACAGAACACTACAGAAAAGAGTTCAATTAATAAGCCACCAATTTCAAATAAATAAATGTGAAGGTTAAACATGACATACCGAAGTTTTCCATTAGGACTTTTCTGATCACCAGGGTACAAAAAGATGCCTCCATAAAGCAATGTACGATGAATATCAGCTACCATGCTGTTAATGTATAGAAATGTCATAAATTGAAAAAACATGTCAAAACTTATAGGTTAGTCATTCTGTGGTCTCATTCAAGAGCTGTACTTCATGAGGATTTTTTTTGGTTCATAGTTCACGAGGATAATGCAAAACAAAGTTGAGTTGAAGTCATACTAGCCATTAACAAACTCTGTTAGCAGATTACTGTCAGAGCAATTGAACATAACATGTAGTTCTAACTTCTAAGCATAAATGACTATTGAACTATCACATTCTTCAGAACTCCTGAATCGTCATTTTTTTATTGCTTTTTTGTGAACACACGAACTGAGTTATCAGTTTAACAATTGCATCTACGGATTACATCATAGGTCTTTTTATCTTCTATTCTATGATTCATCCTTTATGTAAGCTCCGGCAAGTTTCGAACAGAAAAAAGTTCACTGTTCAGAGTAAACTGATATGTGATTTAAATTCAAGGTGAAAAAAATGTTAGACACGAAAATAAAAAATCAACTGCTAGAAATTTGATGATTCTTGCCAAACTATAGCAATTAATGCTATTTCAAGATAGCCGTTAATACTTAAAAACTCAACTTTACACTTTGTTGACAATTTGCAAGCTTCATTATAGAGCAAACCATTACCAAGGAGAGTCTTCAGGTGACTTCTTTTTATTTATTTATTACTTAAATGTAAGTCTTCTTACCTGTTTTTAAATTTAACTCTTAGGTCTGACTATTATTTCTAATAGTTGTTTGCATTAGCTGCTAGAAAATAAGAAGTTGCGGGGTAGCAATTAACTAATTAAACTCTGAGGACTAAACTAAGGGCACTGAGTAAATTGAACTGCTTCAAGGATTGAGAATCTAATGATACCTTCCAATATATCTTAGAGACTTTGGCGATGAACCATCTTCTGGAAACTTGCATTTTTCAACGTAACTGAACAGAAGCAAAAAAAACGAATTACAAGATGGCAAAATTTGCTCTTTAGTGCCTGAGAACATTATAACATTACTGAATTCGAACGTACGCTGCAGTAGGACCATCCCAGTTTTTGGCATTTCCTTCATTAACTGAATAAATCTTTCCTTTCTTCGGGATCTGCACAAAGAACAATGCATCAAATGATCAACATATGCCTCAAGTGACCCACAGATGGCGTGGTTATACGTGTGTTTATGCTCTATATGAATTGGTACACTAGCTTTCTCTGCCTTAAAATCAGGTAAAGATCAAGAAATACTGGTGAGATGATAAAAAATCATGGATACATAAGGACACTGGACCATAATTCCTACTTCCGAAGGTTTAAATAGGGACTGTTCCAGGTTAAAAAAATAACAGAAGAAGAAACATATGCCCTCGTACATTTCTATTATTCAAGGAGAACAGATCAAGTCAATAATTCTTTTTATATCAATCATCTAAATAGTTAATAAATATTGTTGGGCAAAATATGGTTCTTTAAAATATTTTGAATTGGACTTGAGTCCTTATAAAACTTGAACATGTTTTTAGTGCCTATATTGTAATAAAAACTACACTTTTTTAACCCGGAAAAAGGGGTCAAAACTACATTACTTTTGGTAGAAGAAGATATTAACAAGGCGTTCAGCTTTTATATAGATTCAAACTGAATTTTAAGATATTTTGATGGTATATATTTTACCTTATATTGTCCAACATTCTAAAGAAGGACAATGATTAGCTGTCATCCTAACTAAATTAAAATAAGTTGAGCAAGTTCGTATGGGAAGGGAAGTAAAGCCTCCGGCATCCAATTTGAAATTGCTCAGTCTTTAACCAAAGACACTTTCTCTGCTGGCCTTGGAGGCCAAGAGAAATAATTTTCATTAGATTCAGTTCGAACAAATAGAAAAATCAAGCAGGTGCTGACTTTTCATACAACCGAGCAGCCGGGCAAGCATTTCCTTAGAGAAGATAATTTATAATGGTGGCGCATAAGTGATAAGAGTAATACCTTAATGTTAGGGTGAGTTAGTATGAATTCACCAAGGGATGGGTCAAGGGTGAAACCGTTAACACCAGCTCCAGTACTTAACACAAACTGCAAAACCAGTAGGTTTCAAGCTGAAATTGAGTTATTAAGCATTGCAAGTTTATAATGAAAGCAAATGAAAGTCTCAGTCCTCGGCTATTCCAGAAAAAGAAGAATGAATATAGTTTTTTACTTCCCCCCAAAAATGTGAAACAAAAATTCGTACCATTATAATAAATTTTGTCTAGAAGGATAAAACATGTAACAGAATGAAGAAAAAACAGAAAACAGGCGCACCCAACAAATATTGGTATCTAAATTCTAATCAATAAAAAATTGTATTGGTTTGTCATACCGTGCAAGAGCTTCCATACATACAATAACCAGCTGCCACCATTTTCTTCCCAGGAAGCAGAACATCCTCTACGGTTGGTTCATGGACATCTGCCAACGCATAAATTCCAAAAATCTACAACATATTCAATTGGCAGACGCAATATCCAGTTAGTCTGGAATTTTAATCCTTCTATACATGACTCAAGCAGCAGAAGATTTCCATGGAAAGAACAATTATAATATTATTATTATTGGTGGTGGTGGTGGACAAAGTTATATGTATTTGTGTAGTTTCTTAGATGATTTAGGTACTGCCATTCTTAACTAGAATTGAAGTTTACTTTAGTAAAAATTTGCATTAAACACATAAATTATGGATTCAAGGAATGCTAGTAACACATTCTTTCTAACACACTTCATAATTGACTAAAATTTTTTAAAAACTACAAAATCAGTAGATAGAATAGAATTATTAAACCTACAAAAAATTTGTAACTTTCTATACAAAAATAATGAGTTAGAGATTGTTGTTAGCATTTTCTATTGATTTTATTTAGACTCTAATTTTAACTAAGAAAAACACGGAAAACATGTAATAATTGCAAGATGGAAGAGGGGTCGTACTGTGCCAATGGAAACCCCACAGTCAATGTTAGACGAGCCATCCAACGGGTCAAAAACAACACAGTACCTGCCCAGCAATTAAAAACGAAAACATCGAACAAACTAATCAGAATGGAAAATTCAAGCAAAACATTTTCTATAAGGCTTTTAATTGCAGAAACTGTCCCATGATGCAACTATAACTTGCACAAGTCACAATTGCCCAACATGCGACAGTAGTTGTTGCAACTGTAATTTAAAACCTCGTACACAGAACAAAAAGTAACAGAACTAGGAAACAGAGAGAATGAACAACTTTCCACGCTTAGAAGGCTCCACAATTATCGCGTCTTCGTCTTCTTCAGAAACTAAGATGCACTGTTCAAAGATAAACAACACTATTACCAGAAGCCTCATTCATAGAATCCCAGCCAAAATAAGTAATAAATAATAAATGATAAATAAATGAATAAATCGAAAATTTAAATTATGATCATGGTTTTGATGTGATTGTTAAGTGGCGTGAATTTGTGAACAAACATGGGCACCACAAAGACGTAATAAAACCTCGATGTTGCAGCCAAAGAACTGCTTTTTTAAAGCTTAAAATAACGAAGGTTTAGAATTGTTTTTATGGTTTTGTTGCTAGACCATTTTTAAAACCTCAAAATAAATTAAAATTTTAATTTGATGTCGTGTTTTTGCTGTGTAAAAATTGTGAACAAATAGAATCGTAAAAAAAATCCAAAAACCTTGATGTTGCAACTGAGATCCTTCTTCAGAACCTCAAAATAAATAAAGAAAGAAAAATGACATAATCACTTACTGTTCGGCCACTGCTTACGAGAGCCTTCATGAAAACCTCATTAGAAAGAACATCTAGTTTCTTCTGTTCTTCACCCTTCATTCGAAAGACAAATGGAATGAAAACAAGCAAATAATTAATCAAATAAGTAAAATTCACACACACATATAGGGGCTTAAATTAAAGTAAGTATTGTTCATATTACAAGAAATTACAGACAAATAGCAAAAATTGTAGTGGCATTGCTAACACTGTTTTAAAACCTTACCACACCAAAAATAAAAATTCATCGATTTATTTATGAAGAAGCAAGCACATGCATACCTGAACATTGGTCTCTCCAGCGAGTCCAATAAGCTTAGCAAGTCCAGCCTGCACAGGTCACGATGTATTAATTCATGCAGAAACACATAAACTGTAACAAAATTTTTATTAGTCTTCATCTTGATTTTGTAGTAAAATTAATCGAGAAATCGAAGGCAGTACCTTGTTAACCGCGGTGCAAACGAACTTGCAACCGAGAACAATGTGACTGAGAAGGATGGTGAAATCGCCGCGTGACTCGGGGTGCTTGGATTGCTCGTTCAGCACGAAGCGCGTTATGGTCATCAAGTCCGTGCGATGTGCATCGGCACTGTGGTCCATTTTCAATTCCAACAATCTTCAATAACCTGAAGAACAGCAATCCCACATCGGAAACGACATGTGAGTGAGAGTGAGCGCATATCTTTATATACATAAGAAGATGACGAAAGATAATGATAATTAGAAATAAGAAAGTGATGGAGGTAGAAACCTGCCGTTGAGTGCTAAGTTCAGCTTTGTTTGGAAGGAGAGAGGAAAAAAGAAAGAGATGGGAAATGGGGCTATTGCGACACCTGGCAGGCCAAGAGTGGAAAGTCATGTTTGTACTTCTCCACTTCCAGGTACTATCTGTTTCCCAACGTTCATTCCCAGTCATAATAAATATTGGGTAAAAAAAAAAAAACACACGCACATCTTACCTCTTACCCACATCCAAATTTTCTCTTAAATTTAAAAAATAATTTTACACAGCTTTTAATAGTGTTGAAATACTGTATCAAATTGATTTAGATTCTTCACCTTTAAATAATCATTGATTGATTTTAATCATACTATAAAAAAATATAAATATATGACATCACAAAAATTCAAATAAAATTGGAATTAAAAATCTATTAAATCTATATATATACACATTTTTTATTTAATTTTAGTATTTTTGTTTTTAAATAAAATTGAGATTAAAAGCCTATTAAATCTATATATATATATATATATTTATATATACATATACACATTTTTTCATTCAATTTTAGTATTTTTGTTTTTATATTTAATGTTGGTTATAGTTTAATTATTCATAATTTGATATTTAATTAATTAGGTTTTGAAAAATTATTTTTTATAATTTTAGATCGAAGTAAAATACCTGACATGTATCTAAGAATGAAGCTTGATCCTTGTTGTGATTGTGACTTTGCTTATTAGGAGATCAAAGAATTGATTCTTAATAAAGAAACTTAACTCATTCCACTAAGGGATTAAGATTTAAGTAAACTACTAAGTTAATATTTACATTAAATATGAAAGAAGTTGAATGATTATATGGAGGTTTGGTGAAGTTTAATCTTAATATTAATATTTCATATGACTTCATATCTTTATTGTCTTTTAAGTGTTTGTTAAAATACCAAAAAAAAATTTCATCGTTATTTTTACAATTTTATTTTTTATTAATACCAAAATAAATTATAAAAATATTTTTTGTCTAATTTAGTTATAAATTACAAATATTATCATTTATTACAAAAATTCTTTAGAAAATGATACTTAGAATTTCTAAACTATTACTTGAACGATTTAATAACACAAATATATATATTTAAGAGAGATAATTCAACATGTGTAAATATATATAACTTTAATTTCTCCTATAGAATAAATGTAAATACTTAAATGTTATAATATGTTTTGTAATATTTACATATATAAATAATACAAATCATATAAGTTGTACAATATAATTTTATGCGGGAGTTAAAAGAAAATGGTGTATAATGATTTGGACAAATCAGTCCAAACTATTTAATTACAATTAAGTTGATTGATTGACTCATCATATTGTTATAATTTCATGTCTTTAAGTGGAGTTTATTTGGAGACATTAATTTAAAATTTTATGAATTTAATACTATTATATTGTTTAATATAATTTGCTGTTGAATTTAATTTAATATGATAATAAATAAATAATTAATCTAATTTCAATTGAGAAATAGTAATACAATTATATAACTTATAAAAAAATGTTAAAAAAAATCTTAGTAAGACCATGAAGGAAAAAAAAATAAAAGCAAGAAGAATGAAAAAGAAAAAAAAATAATAATATAAGAATTAGATTTAAATACTTTTTAATTAAAAGTTAAAACATAATAAATATATGTCAATTGACACGATTATTTAAATAATAATTGTTATAACTAGAGCTGTCAAAACGGGCGGTCCGGTCTAGCCTAGTCTGATCCTACGGGTCGAGTTTAGAAAATCTGATAGCCTAGCCTGACCTATATTTTAAAACAGACCACAATTTTTAGTTTAACCTGATCTTATATTAGGTCAATGGGCCGACGAGCCATTTTTAACCTAATTAAAAATTAAAAAAATATTACAATATTTCTTTTTCTTTCTTAGTCTCTCCACAATTTTGTTTAACTTATTTCCTTTGTTATCATCAGATGGATCACTAATTGGAAGAGTAACTTCCTTGATGTTGTAATAGGGAATAAGAACTTTGTAATGTAAGAGATAAAAAAATATAAAAACTTATTTAATACTTAAAATAATTTTACTTTATATCACTCAACAAATATTAACAAAATAACACAAACTCATGATGATAGGAGGAAACCAAAAAAGTTTTGATTAGAAATGTAAAAAATGATAGTATAAAATTAACAAAAAATAAGGAAGAACCTAACTTAATGGGAAACAGAGAAGTTATGGCAGAAACGTGAAACTGTGGTGGTGATACAAGGAAAGAGGAGCAGTGCAGTAGAGGAGATGAAAAAGCTTGTGAGAAAGGAAGAGAAGAGATGAAGAAGAAAACAGAGACTCTAAGACACTAGGGTTTCTTTCTTTAGTATGACAACATAACGATTAAGAACAAAAAATTAATATAAAAAATAAACGAGTTAGCCCATTAGTCTACGGGCCAGCTTGGCCTTGGCCCATATGGGCATCGGGCCAAATAGGTCAGGCTAAAAAAAGTCTATTGTTATCTAGGCCATAATTTTTTAAACCTAGCCTGACCTAAATCATAGATTATACGGGTCAGCCCATCGGGTCAGACCTATTTTGATAGCTCTAGCTATAACGTGCCACAAGAAAACCGATATTTAAATTTTGAATTATATTATCATTAAATACTTAATATTTCAAATAATAAACAAGAACAGAAATAATATAAATATTACCATAATTATATAAATATTAATTTATATATGAATATAAACTATTAACTATAGCTTAATGGATGTATTTTACTCAATGTTTTTCACTAGTTTCATATGTCTGATTTCCACTCGTATTAATAGTGTTGAAATGTTTTTTTCCTTACTATTTAATTATAGTTATTACTACAAAACTTGCACACTATACAAAATCCAACCGTTTAACTCGTATTTTAAATGGTGTTTAATTTTATAAATTGTATCCGTCCCATAAAAATTACAGATTTAACAATGTTGAGGAAAAGTCCAAGCATTTCATTATTTTGAATAATGCAAGAAAATAATTATATATTAAGTCAGACGAAAGAGCACCTTGCGCTTTTACAATCAGACTATGAGTGTATCGTCTGTCAGACGATATCCAAAAGAATCATCAGATGATGAGTCATCGAATAATATGATTTTGGTCTTTACTAACGTTTGAAGGTTTGCTTTTATGAATCTTACAGAGACATTCTTCTTAGTAGTCTGATGAATGAGTACAAGCAAAGTTCTCACGTCACATAAATACCTTCCTTATGAAAAGTAAAAAGTTGTTTTCTCATCAAATTCATGACGTGTCCAAGCTTTGTCTTCTCTCAAAGTACACCTACCAGGTACGGAAGCGTTTCTTCAATCAAAAGAGGCAAAACTCTCTATCCAATGAAGGATAAGTGCTACAAGTTATCAAGATTTGTGTAAAGTATGAAGGCACAAATTTATTGCATGAAGAACCACATTTAATGCATGAGCATGAAGCTCTCATCAGACGCAAGAAATAAGTTTGATCAGGATCAATTTAAAGTTGAAGATGCTACAACGAATCTCTAACGGCTAGTTGTTTATTCTCTATAAAAGGAAACCTTTGCATCTTGAAGAAGGACAATGACATATACATAACACATAGAACACAAGCTGAGAAAAACATGTTGGTGCAAGAAAAATTTCTCTAAGCCCTTCCTTCTCTTCAAACCAATTTTAGAAGAACATTACTAGTGTTTTTTTAACTACCTCTAGAAGCATACCAAATCTTTTGTTCTTCCGTAAGACATAAATCCTCTAGTATAGCTTGAACCTTGTGATTTAATCGCAAACCTCTTTTTATATCCTTGTTGAAGTCAAAAGTGGCTTTGTGTCAAAGAATACTTGTTGAAGCTAGAAGTGGCTTTGTGTTAAAGAATACCTACTGAAGCCAGGAGTGGATTTGTGTGAAAGAATAATTGAATGGGTTAGCCAGAAGTGGCTACGAGTCGAAAGAATACTCTTAAGTTGCAGCAGTAGTCTGCTAGTGAAACTCAATCTCGGTTGATTGAAGAACTGGACGTAGTCTGAAAGTTCAGGCGAACGAGTATAAAATCTTGGAGTAATCTTTTTTTTTTTTAAGCTCTCTCAATTACATTTTATTATCTGCTTCTAACTAAAGAGGGAAGTTCTGTTTAAAAATCCTTATTTGCAAAATTTGTTTTCAGATTTATAGACTTCATCGTTTGTAAGATCAAATCTATCGTCTGACGAATTCTGCTTCTTCAGAAGAATTGCGAAAAACTGCGAAAATTTTTAAAACACAATTAAAGGCCCTTCTTGTGTTTTTCCTTTTTTCGCAGTTGGTATTGGAGCTCAACCTGTAGAGGGTTGAGCATCTAACCACGTTAGAGGAAAAGATCCAAAGATGGCCTTTAAAGAGACCTCCTGCGTTCCTAGGAGAGGACTTTCCTTATTGGAAAGACCACATGAAAATGTACATCAAGTCCATGCACTACCACTTGTGACTCATCATAACCAAAGGTGATTTGAAGATTGAAGGTCTAAAGAAGTCTGGAAAGAAGAAGACTTCAATCTAGTTCAGCTATAAAACAAAGCAAGGTACACTTTAATGTGTGCATTATCTAAAAATGAATATAAAAAATCTGTAGATTGAAGACAACTAAGGAGATCTGGGACTCCCTTATGATTAACTATGAAGGAAATGAAGGCATCCAGCTCAGAAAAGCTACCAGTCTCACCAGACAATGTGAATCTTTCTCCATGAAAGAAGGAGAAGGTGTTGATGACATGTTTGGAAGAATGCAAATTCTTCTGAACAGTCTGGAGGCTTTGGATCAAACCTTCTCCAAGACCCAAATAAACTTGAAGATGTTGGATAACATGCAAAAAGTGTGGGAACCTAAAAAACAACAACTATATCTGAAGCAAGAGACTTGAAGAAGCTTCCATGGAATAAGCTCCAAGCTATCCTAAGAGTTCATGAGGTTCACCTCAATGCTCGAAGCTCCAAAGCGGCCTCCACATCAGCAGATAAAGGTTTGCCCGCAAAGATTAAAAAGGCAACCCATAGACAAAAGGAGTCCAAGGCGCTGGAAGCTCTTAAAGAAGAGCAAGCTGAGTATGAGGTTTGTTAATTTAAAGATGAAGAAGGATCTTTAGAAATATCTAAAGGATAATTGTTTTAATGATGATGACTCTGAAAGAAAATATTAGATTTTAGATCGAATCAGACTTGATAAAAACCTATAGAAACAATAAGTATTAGATTTTGGGTTGAATTTGACTTGGTGTTTTGAGTTGCGGGTAACCCGCGGAAACCACGAGTAAAAGCCGTTTAACCCGCGGGTTGTGCATATCAAATATAAAAAAGTCCGCATTAAAAAATTATCAAAATATAAAAGCTCGCACCCACGCGGGTTGTGGGTAGTAGGGGTGGTCCATGGGTATTTTTCTAGTTATTACACTAGTATTGTTGGTGGGTAGATTCATGTAAAAAGACACTAGTATTGTTGGAAAAATTTAGGTGTTTTGTTCCTGCACCTCCATAATCTCTTCGTGCACCTCCGTAATTTAGGAAATGATGATTTTACCCTTTTAATATTTTGAAAAAGGTGTTATGGAGAATTTCCAGAATAGGTGTTCAAGAATGTTATTTTGCAATGTGTATGTCAGAAAAGGAATTCTGGAATAAAAGTTTTACTGTTTTGGAAAAACCTTTTTGGAAGAAGTTTTATAATTTCTAATACATATTTTGGATTCACCCATTTTAGAAGGGTATTCGAGAACACCCAATCCAGAAATATTCTGGAACACCCTAGTCTAAAAAAGTTTTATATGCATGTGTTGAGGAAAAGTCTAAACACTCCATTATTTTGAATAATGCAAGAAAACAATATGTTAAGTCAGACGAATGAGCTTCCAAACGAAGCAACTCATCAAACGAAGGAGCATCCTGTGCATTTACATCAAATCATGTATATATCGTCTTCCAGACGATACCTAAAATAATCATCAGATGAAGAGTCATCAGATGATGTGTCTTTGGTCTTTACTAACATTTGAAAGTTTGCTTTTAAGCTTTCAGAGATATTCTTCGTAGCAGTCTGATGAACAAGTACAAGAGCAACTCTCAAGTCACATCATTACATTCCTTATGAAAAGTAAAAGATGCTTTCTCACCAAATTCCTGACGCGCCTAAAGCTTTGTTTTCTCTCAAAGTACACCTGCCACGTACGTAGGCGTTACTTTCATCTAAAGAGATAAAACGCAATGTCCTATGTATGATAACTGTACAAGTTATCAGGTTTTGTTGAAGTTTGGAGGCACACATTTATTACATGAAGAAGAGCATTTAATGCATCTATGTAAAAGCCTTCATCAGATGTAAGATGAAGTTTGCTCAAGACCAACCTAAAGTTGAAGATGTCAGAACGATTTTCTAACGACTAGTTGCTTAATGCACTATAAAAGGGAACATTTACATCTTGAAGAGATATTGAACATAAGTTGAGAAAACGTGTTGTTGCAAGAAAATTATCTACACTCTCTCTTTCTCTTCAAAGCAAGCTTTAGAAGAACACTCCTATCTCAATAAGCTGTGCTAAATCTCTTTTTGTTCCTAAGACGCAACTCTTCTAGACTAACTTAAATCTTGTGATTTTGACACAAAATCTTTTTTCAAAACCTTGTTTAAAGCCAGCGGTGGCTTTGTAAGAAAAAATACTTGTTTGAAATCAGGAGGCTTTGTATTAAAGAATACTTGTACGAGTTACCTAGAAGTAGTTACTAGTTGAAAGAATACTAGTAAGTTGCAACGTTAGTCTGTTAGTGGAATTCAATAACGTTGATTGAGGAGCTGGACATAATTTGGAATTTCAGATGAACCAGTATAAAAACTTGAGCAATTCTCTTTTCTCTTAAGCTCTTTCGTATTGAATTTTATTACCTGCATCTAACCAAAAAAATGGAAGTTTTTAAGAAAGTTTTTATTTGTAAAAATATTTTTTAGACATATAAATTTCACCATTTGTAGGTTCAAACTATTGTCTACAAATCTTACGTTTTCAGAATAATTATGAAAAACTGTACAAATTTTTTTAAAACATAATTCAATCCTAATTTTTTAAAACATAATTCAATCCTTTTTTATTGTGTTTTTTCTGATTTTTAAAGCATGGTACTTTCGTAAATTCACTATGTCTACAAAGTGTATATTAAGAATATGGAGGTGCACAATTAAAAGGACAAAGTTTAAAAGGGAACAAGTTGCTTGGAGCCTAAATTTTCTCTGCATGATGGTTTTAGAATCAACTAAGAGTGAACATTGGTTTTAATATTATTTTTAAATTTTTGTTTATATTTTGATTCTGAATTTTTATTTATTTTTTTGTACTAAGCTATTTAAGGATTGTTACCGTATCAAAAGCTACATGATTAGCTTATCTATCATCACATGTGTTGCATAAACATTATAGTTATAACAATATTAAAGAAAAGACAAAAAAAATTGCCAAGAAAAAATACTTATAAAATTGTTCATTTCTATACTTACAAAGTAATATCTATCTTAAGCTTTTGCTTACTGACAGATGGCTGTTGCATATCTTTTAGTGACAAAAGTAAACATGTATCTAACTTGTATAGTGTATGGCATGAATAAATCAACCTCATAAAAAAATTAGCTTTTCCTTTTTCTCTTAATAGTTGTTTCCTTGTTCTTTGAAAAGTTCGAACTGCATAATATTATCCTGAACTATTTGTCTGATGTTTAACATGTGTAGTAGCAATTTCTCACTGCATACAAAATGTATCTAGGGTTTATCTATAAGTCAAATTTGTGATCGACTTGGATAAACTAGTAAAAGGGAATAAGTTTTCTCTAATTGTTATATCCCAATAGTTTTGAGGTTTGTTTCCCAAGTTCCTTAAGTTCTTTTTTTCTCTTCAAGTCCCATTAATTAATTGTTGTAATCTTAAATCTTTTCATTGGATATGGTCTTTCTCACTTATAAACATTTGATTAATTTTTTTTCTAGAGTCGAGACTCTGGTATATATTTGTAATGTCATTAAATAATATTCAACTTCTTTGGACAATTGGATTCCCATGGAACATGAAATTTTGAAGTAAGAGTGTAAACATGCCAAGAGTTTGGATTGGAGTCCTTTCATCTCATTTGAGATAAGTCCAAAGGGAGGTCCAAAGAGAGTGCCAACAGAAAACATATAACACAGTGACGAATAACAATTTTGAAAGAATCAAAATAATATAGTTAAAATTTGTTACTGGTATTAATAAAATTAAAACAAGTACATAATTTAATATAATTATAATTATAATTTGTTTAAAAAATTGTTTTTTATTTTTAAAAATATTTTTTAATTCAATAATAATTAAATTTAAATTAAAATTGTTTGATATTTTTTTTAATTTAAATAATTATATTATTAACAAAAAATTTATCTAATCTTTATCACAGAAAATAAATATATTCTTTTACTTTTCAGCTCAATACACCTATTTAAATAAAATAAAAATTTAAAATTTAAAAATAAACTATAAGAATATTATTAAATATTGAATGATGTAGGTTATAAAAAAATATAAGAATTAAGATTTTATTATGTACCTAAAGATTTTCATTAAAAAATATTTTAAAATATTAAAACACTAAAATTAATTAGATTGTGAAAATTTGAAAACCACAAAAACAAAAATTCAAATGCAGATGCAAAAAAAAATATTTTTTTTTTCATAAGAAACATTTAAAGTTGTTATGTATGAATGCTATAATATGAAACTATTTTTTTCATTATCAAGTGGGATAAGAGAAAGTTACATTTTTCATACAAAAAATATTTTAAAATATAAGAACACTCAAATTAATTAGATTGTGAGAATTTGAAAACCGCAACAACAAAAAATTCATACATATGCAAAAAAAAATATTTTTTTTACATAAGAAACATTTGAAGCTGTTATGGATGAATACTATAATATGAAACTATTTTTTTCATTATCAGGTGGGATAAGAGAAAGTTATATTTTTGTTTTCAGAAATAACACAAAGAGATGAGTTAACGAGAAAAATGAACTGAATAAACAAGTTACAAATGAGGAGAGAAAATATAAAAAAATATATTAATTTTTTTCTCTTACATGTTTTATTTGCTTCTTTTATTCTTTTTTATAATTAACTTTATGATTTAATATTCTCTCTACATTTTCTCCATAGTAATTTATCTTCTCTCTCCATGAAAAATTGTAATATTATTTTTTCTCTCTCTTATAAGATGTAAGTTTTTCATCTTTCAATTAAAGAGGCATTTCTAAAGAATCTAAAACATTTTTTTTTTCAAAATAATCTTCCTTATATATTTTTTAGTTCTAAAAATTTTACTATAAAAAAATTTGATTTAAAACATTATTAGAAAAATTTAATTTCCCACAAAAAAATTTAAAATCCTACTTAATTTTACTTTCCAACTCTCTTTTTATGATACAAGGAAGGGTCAACATTTGTAAAATCTTTTTTGTTTTCAATTTTCTTTTTTAATTTCAATCTAGCATATTTCTTTTTTGAAATAAAATAAGTAAATTTATTAAAATAAAAATGATAGATAAACAAGTGAAACATTAACCTTGTCAATTACGAATTGCAATTCCAATAAAAATAGTATTTTAACTTTGATTAGTTAAAAAATAGAATAAAATAAATAACAAATAATTAGTACAGTTTTGAAATGAAAAATACATTAAAAACAAATTTAAAAAGAGAAAATAACTATTTTAAAAAAAATATTAAATATTTATTAACATTAAATTATCTTAATTATAAAAATATTAAATGTTTTTTATTTAATTTTCATTGTATATATACATTAAAATTTTAAAATTCTGGAGGGTAACGTCCCTCATGTCCCTTAATGCTCCGCCACTAATATAACATAACACAACACTGAACACTTGATTTCTTGGATTATGGGATATGCATGTGATGATTGCTGCATAGAACTTGTTTATTCCTTCAATGGTAAAATAATCCCTCAAGTGAGGTGGTCTGCATAAGTATTTGGGAATGTACCTTTTAAAGTGGGATTTACGGTTTTTTTTTCTCACCTCAAGATTCAAACAATATCCGAAGAGTTCATGGCACATGAACAAGAGGAGTTTACTTGCCAAACTAAAAGATCACTCTTCTACTATCTGTACACTGATAATGGTTAACATTTACAATGAAATCAATGGTTTTATACAAGGAATCTTCCTCCCTTTTATCTTGAAGAGGATGATAAGTTAACTATGTATTTGGATTATCTTACATTGGGAAAATAATTGCACTTTTTATTTTGCAGACTTCCCAGAAAGCTTTTGAAGTAAATGATTCTTTCTCATTCTTAAAGAGATTCTAACAGCCCAATAAACTAAAATATGAAGTTGACATAAAGGCAAGACAACCTCTTAATATCAAAATAAACTACTTGTATAAAAATAATATTAAATATTTATACAGGTCTAGGTGAGAGTAGAAAGTCTGGTTGTTGTCTCTGTAGCAGTATCCCACAAAAGGGACATAACGGTTTTGACGACACTGCTTGCGAGGAAGATTTAGTGAAAGAGTCTGAATCTACATGAAACGAAGACATTCTAAAAAGTGGTTCTGGTGCCAATCTAAACCCTGACCTATGGCAACAGATACAATACCACAAGGGAGTAATGGGGCAAACCTGCATACAAACAACACATCTCAGTAACCTGTGAGGCTTAACATCATCACCATCGGAATTTTCACCTAGACAAACACCAAACTCTGGGGATTCAAATTGAACGGGTGCTGAACAAAAACTGCATATCTCCTCTGCAGAACATCTACTGGCCAGGAACCTGCATTTTAAGAGAAACACATTACTGTAATTAGCATATTTGAAGTTCTGAACCAAATCTACATATTTGTATTACTATTTTAAGCTTAGTAGCAAGTTTATGGTTGTTACAGGGCCAAGGAAATATTTGCAAACAAGTATTTACTAGCTAAAATTAGGAATAAGATATGCACATAAAAGTAGAAGTTTCAAAAAATAATCAACCTCTCAAATTAATGACTTTGTTAATAAATGGATACTCGTTAATTACTTTTTTAACATCAAAACCCAGCAGTGTTACTATTTCTGATTTGAATTTTTCTACTTAGTGCTCATTTTGCAATTGTTTCCATAAATTTATTATGGGAAAACACCTTTCCCCAAATATTTCGTTTCTTCGTTAATTAAAACAAAATACTTATGTTGTAACGAGTGCAAAGAGGAAAGAAAATCTGTATTCAGGCAAAAAAAATGTCACCAAAACAGATAGGAAGGAATGGGAATGAGCTGCAATGGACTGGTCGAATGGAGGGTAATTTAGAAAGGTCACCATTTGATTTCATTTTATGGAATCTAGTTAATATTCCACCAAACTATTCTATCATTTTGAGAATTACTTTCCATCAAGTTTCAGTAACCACATCGTGTTTCTTCACCTTTTTCAGAAAAATGCTAGAATGTTACTCAGATTGACATTTGGTCATCCTCAGGGATCAAAAAGTTTATGCGCATAAACAAGAGCTAATAAAAAATCATTATACTTGAAGAGAAACAGGAAAAAGAAACAATATCTAAAATCTAAAAAGTACCTTTTCTTGTGAGTAACTTCTGAAGCAATGACTTTTAACTGGTCACCTAATTGTCCCTGGTCTGAAGCAATCCATTGTTCCATCTGTGCTAGTCCAACAGGATGCCAACAACCATGTTGGGAAGTTGTTTCAGGATTGGACATGCTAGTTCGTAAAACAGAAAAACTAAAACCCACAAGCCTTTTCCGGAGCTCCCTTTCACTGCTTCGAAGAATTTCTATCCACTTTGTAATTTGTTTTTCCACGGCAGGACATACCCTTTCCAGCTTTTCAACCTTTTTGGTTAATCCAGTTATTTGATCAGCATCCAGCTCTGCTAATATTACACGTCTACAGATTATATTGAACAAGTGCAGCAGTCGAGATGGAATGTCTGACAAGCTTGAAGAGACAAATGATAAAACTTTTTCAGAAGCAATATCCATATCTAATTGAAGAAATGATGATGAGATCCACTTAATGAGTATATGTTCTGCATATTTTGAATTGTCATCCTTGAATGCCAATAATGCTGTAATTATATCCCAAAGAACCAAAGGCTTATCATGACATTGATATTGGGTTAAAGACCATATGATATTGGTTCCCCAATAAGTTAATTCTTTATCCAGATAACTGGAATTCTCTTCATTGTAAAATGAAAAGGGAGATTTCAGCTGAACATCCATTTGTAGCCCACCAATCCAAAAGTAATCAATAGCTGCCCTAAGAATCCTGTCCAAAGTTCAAGAAGAATTTCAAATTTCCACATTTGTAATGTTTTGGAAAGGACAAGGGGTACAAAAGAAAATTATGAAAAGACTTAGTAGTACGAACATTCATCTAAAAACGTTTCTTGTTTCAACTGTAAAGGATGAATGTCAGCATAATCATTGTAAATATACAAAATTTCTGCTACTTTGAACAGGACAAACTTGATTTACAATTTTGTATAAAATATATTTCAAATTAACTATAATTAACCAATAAAAGTACGTAATTATCCCTGAGGCCTCCTCAGTCGATGTCTCTCCATAACTCAACCAGAAAGGTAGGCTAGAAAATAATAATTAGCAAATGAAGTTTATACCTTCCTTCATACATTCGATTCAATTTCTCAATATCAAAGCAATGAACCTGCAATAAACAAACAAGACTAATCAGAAATGGCATTAATATATGGTTAAAGCAAATAAAATAAGGAAAAGATAGACCAAATCACAATTTTTGTTCCCCTTTAATTCTTGATATGTGATTTTGGTTCTCTTATTTAGACGCCATGTTCTAGAAAATCCGCAAATTTTGTTCAATTTTCAATTTTACATATATTTTATTTGCGTTATTTTTATATTTTAATTATTTTTTAACGGTAGATTAAATGATATGTAAGATCCGAGGTTCAATTTATTCACAATAAAAGAAATAAATGCATGTAAAATTGAGGATTAGAGCAAAATTTTAGTTTTTTCTAAAATATAGAAACTAAAATCACAAAAAGAAATTAGGGAGACCAAAATCGCAGATTAGGAATAAAAAGTAGACCGAACTTGTAATTTAGCCTAAAAAATATTAAAGATTAATATGAATTGCTGTTATCTGGCAACATATTTATTTCTCCTGCACCGATTACTTTTGTTTAGCCAATTATCAATCAACCATTCAAAATAATACCTCTTTGAATAAAGATCAGGACAAAAGTTTAACAAATTTAGCAGGTTGGAACCTAAGATAACAAAAATCGTTTGACCTCAATTAATTAGGGTTAAGGAATGAATGGTTAACTACAAAGTCACCTCCCACTTCTTTGTATTAGCTACACAGATAAAGGAATAAATAGTAAATTACAATCAAACACCAATGAATATAAAAACGTCATTATCACTGAAGATTGTTCACATAAAATGATAAGTTATAGAAAGTTGATGTAGGGGATTAATATTTATGATTCAGACAAAAGACTACTAATAAGGGGTTCAACAAAAACTAAAAAAAGACAACAGATTAAGGATGACATTCAAATCCCAGGATATAACGAATTTTACATTTAAAATCCCAACATAAAATGCACCCACTGTCCACAACGCCCATCTAAAAGGGACGCATTTACCCAGGCATTTCACCAAAAGAAGCATTCCTCCAATTGCCTTTGCCTCTATTCTGCAGCAGCAGGCAAAACAAAGGCAAGGTGGTTTCCGTGCCACATGAGTAGGTCAAAGATCCCCAAAGGAATTTTCACTCCAAATATGCTTAAAAATATCCATCTATCGCCCAATCCCACCATAGGAGAAAAGCTCAGTTGATTGACCAGTGGTAAACTTAGTGAACTTATACCCTTTTTTAGTTTCCTAGACATTAGGGGCATTGTAATACACACTGGGCATTTAGAACCACATCATTTTGATGCATTTAAAGAATATGCATATGTCAAGGGTTGATATACAATTGCAAAAACTAAATGGAAAAAACATACAGTGGCGATGACAAGATTTCCAGGGGACACTGCTACACCAAAACAAGAATCAAATGCATCTCTCGAAATCTGCAAGGGAAATGTATAATTTAGTAGGAAAAGAAATCGTACTGAGAAGGAAACAGAAGCTAAAGGGACAATAATAACATACAGAGATTGAACTGTCACGGGGCATTTCAGAATTGAGGGTTACTTCATCAAGATGATTCTCACGCAAAATCCAGCTCCGCACTAAATTATCCTATCAACATTCAAATAATAATCCATCCATTGTAAATACATCTAATCAATACACATCAAAAGCACCAAAATAATTTAAAACACATTGTAGCAACCATACA
Organism: Lablab purpureus; assembly: GCA_030347555.1. NCBI lineage: Eukaryota > Viridiplantae > Streptophyta > Magnoliopsida > Fabales > Fabaceae > Lablab > Lablab purpureus. The sequence goes on along the minus strand of CM059257.1, from coordinate 21,084,255 downwards.
AAAAAAATGGAAGAGGGTCATGAACATCTTGCTGAATGTATTTTAAACTGTAAAAAGCTTAATGCTTAGTTTAATTAACTAATCTTGCTTTTAATTACTCCAGTTAAGATAATCAGAAAATAAATATTCTCGATTTCAAGTTTTTTCTTCATAAACCAAGAAATAAATTGAGAGTTTCAAGCTCTATTGCTTCAATTGCGTGTTTAATTGCTCCTCTTGAGCCTACGGTGATTTATGGGGACCACCATCCAGTGGCTACTATCATTTTTCACATGCAAATTTATATTTCATAACAAAACTCTAACGCACTCCAATTATTTTCTTAGATTAAATCTACAGTTGAATTGTAGTTTAACACTAAACTTTGGCCATTCAAACAAATTGGGATGGGGAGTCTTACCCCTTTTCTGTCCATTTTGGAGATTGTACACAGACTCGATTGTACTTGCACTCATCTTTAATGAGTCAGTAGAAAGGAAACACATAAATATAGTATAAACAGGTCTCTTATTCCTGGCTCATGCCAAGCTTCCCTTTCAGTTCAATGACCATGCCTTCATCACTGCAGTTTTATTAACAGATTGCCCTTACTACACATTCTTAAAGGTTTTTTCCCACTTTATTTCCATTTCTCGGACTCAATAATTCAAATAAAATGTCCCTTCATTAAAATAAATGCATCTTCCTAGGTTACTCTATTTATCATAAGGGACAAGTATTCAGATGATAAAATGTCTTTGAAAATGCTATTATTGAGATCTCACATCGAATAAATATATTATAGAAAAGAGAGAAACCGAGAAGGTATAAGATGAATTCTTGTGCAATGTACACGAATATTGTTACTTATAATGAAGAGAAGAGATATAGTAATAAGAAATAAAATTAATAATTAATAATGAGAAATATTTGCCAAGACATTTCCCTATTGATGTAATCAAATCATATCATATTTACCTATTTAATGTAATCAAATCATATCTTTTAACACATCCCGTTAAGCTAGAACATATGAATCATGAGATATGCTTGGCACAAATGTCATTAATAAAAGATCCCTTGAGAGACAAGAGAAAATGTCACTCAGTTGGTTGCTAGATAGAAAAATATTGTCAGAGGGCATGATGACTGACGAAGATAAAAAAAATCAAGAAAGAAATTGGTAGAAAAAAGGACACAGATGCTGAAGAAACTCGGTATGGATTATGCAATGTATTTTATGTAAACATTACTACGACATTTCTTTTTTGCCGCATAGTTATAAATTGAATGATAATTTGATAGAAAAATAGTCAAATCGCCTAAGAAAAAAATTATAACCTGGCTACAGCTGTACAAAAATCTTCCACCGAATGCCCAGGTCAAACCTGTAACCTTAAGAATTTAAAAAAATGCATAGATCAGTAGAGGATGGCCCTTTTTTCCAGCTAACTCCAAAAATAAGAGGGAAAAACTTACAACATAATCATGTGCATCATATGAACCAAGCTTATCAAATTCCCTAGAAGGTATGTCACATAGCCATATTTCAAATGAACCAGAAACTTTGCCAATGGCTAAAAGAATCTTGGAAGGGTATTGAACATGCACAGTTACTGAAAGTACAGAAACTGGGACAGCATTGACAGTCATAACCTATTCAAGAATTGAAAGTTGTAATAAGGAATTATTCACAAAAAAGAGAGGGAAATGAAAAGTGATACAGAAAATACGTAGCAGGTACCTCCTTCAATAATGAGAAGGAAGTTTGATCCACTTTTGATGATTTCAGCAATGCATCATTGTCAGCCAACCAAATCTTCACACTGCAATGAACATACATGATACATTCAGCTAAATTAAGATATTAGGTACAAAATGTAACATCCTACAAAATGGTCAATCCAATTACGAGTATAAGGGAAGTGCACTGGAACATGCCACTACGAGATTCTGGAATGATAATACGAAAATCAAAAGTTTGAAAGTGCACTTCTCTAGGGATTAGTCTATAGCATCTGATTAAGAATAAAATGATAAACTGTGAGTGACTTAGCTGATAAATCAAACATCATAGAATATTTTCCTACCTTTTCCTAATGGAGGCATGTTCAATTTCTTCCATTAAGAAGCATTAAAATAAAATAAAAAATATCTATTTTAATGAGACAACTAACAGATTTAGAAAGCTTAGAATGGACAAATGGCAAGAATGAAAGACATGTTTTCTCAAACACGTTTAGAGGTTCACGTTAATGTGACAAGTTTCAAGTCCATGCAATATATGTAGGATATAAAACGTTAACATTTATGTGTCCCAAAAACAGGTTATTGAATACGAATATCAAAGGCCAGAAATAATTGCAGTCTACACACTGTTATCTAAATTTTTGTTAGTACCTTTCTCGTCTGTTGTGGTACCTACAATGCTAATAGCAAAGTGAATATTATATAGATAAGGAGAAACCAGATGAATTTTGATTAGATTGTTCTAAATAGTAATATTTAATTACTATTACTTTTCCAAGCAGCTTCGTTATCGTGCTTAGTTGAGTACAAAAAGATTGATTGTGGTTTGAATTTTACTCCATATGTACCCTCACAACTTCAAAAGGTCAACTTACAGAAATTCTTACTAAAGAATTGTGCAGTTCAAATTTTGAAAGAGTTATATGCAAGTTGGGAACAAATAACATCTATTCTTGAAAGAGTTATATGCAAGCTGGGAACAGATAACATCTATTCTCCAACTTGAGAAGGAGTGTTGAGAGTGTCTATGATTATTTTCTTTGTAATCATTATTATTATTATTATTATTATTATTCTTACTAAGTGAGTTTATGTGTTAACTTAATCCTACAAAACTAGTTTGTAAGGTAAGATTTGTACCTCACTTATAAACGATAATTTTACCATATAATTAGTCAATATGAAATTTTCAAGAAATTTCCAAGACACTCACTCACACTGAGGAATGAACAACATCTTGGATGTGAGATTAAATATTTGTGGATAATCTAACTGGAGCCCTATAACACGTGGCACAATAGTCCCAACAAATTAGCTATGATAGGTTTTTATATAGCTTATAAATCTTAGTGAGTGAGTTTATGTCAACTTAACCTTACAAAACTAACTTGTAAGGTGAGGTTTGCAGCTCACTTATAAACAATGATTTTACCATATCACTAGTCGATGTAGAAACTCCAACAATTATAAATATTATCACCCTACTGAATGGTAAATAAGCAAAAGCAAAATTCAGAAAATGAAATCACAGTTGTTAAATATTTTCACTGCATCATTAAGTGCTTCCCATTGTCACTACTATGAGGCAGGTAAAGCTCAAATAAAAAAATCTTGAACAAGTTCCAAAAGTGTATATCAATAGTTTAATAAGATGAAATCAGACTGATAGCAGATATAACATATTTGTGTAAGCATGCTTAAACTCACCTCCCATCGGAGCTTCCAGAAGCTAATAAAATTTGAGGATTTGAAGGATCAAAAGCAAAGAACAACCAACTTATAGTTGTAACCCAAGAATTGTGTGCCTGAAGAAGGTCAACAAACTTCACAGTAGTTGGAACCTCTCCATCTTCAATAGTATAACAATCTGGTGGATGAAATCTCCATAAAGAAATTTTACCAGACTTCCCTCCAACAGCAAGCAGACTGAAAGAATCGCAAACTGGATAATATTCAGATGCTAAATGCAGCAAGGGAGACCATGAAACAACAAGCGAACATAGCATTGCACTACGAGAAGCATATTGATCAGCACTTATCAGTGGCAACGAGAGGTTCTCAGGCTTTTCTTTTAACAATTTCCCATTACGTTTATACAAAGAATCCATTTGATCTGATGCATTTTTCTGCAGGAATGATCTAATATTAGGCAACTAACAATCAAATAAACGCACATCATAGTGATGTTTTATAAGGCTCTTAAACAAATCATTTCTAGTAGAACTTAACCCTAATTTGCATGAGAAAATGCTGTGAAGATAACTAAATATGGATAAACCTCCAATTACTTAAAAAAGCAGACATTGAAATACTCTGTTTTGATAAAATATTTCTTTTTTGTTTGCTTAAGCCACGCCTCAGCACACTATTTAGCATTTGCCGTAGTGGCTAGAACAAGCATTTTAACGCTCACTACCTGATGGCAATAAAAGTCCATCATTGGAATCTCTAGACACGATAAAGGACATTGCACAAACATCAAAACAGCAGTAAAAGTTAAAAAAATTCCTATAAGGAGAAACAAAATTTATGAACATATACAAAATGCTGATGCTTGTACTGTATATATACACATTATACGAGGTATATAAATAACATAAGTAACATAAAACTAGTTCATACACACTCCACAGATGTTCCTTAAAGCAGTGTTTCACATATTATAAGCTTATCTTAGCTTTTCTACAAGCATCTAATAAATCATGTCAGACGCTAGATAAGAAATAAGGACAATGGATGACCTGTCTTGCTAACTAATTCACCTGAAGGAAATTTAGTAAAAGAAACACAACCAAGGTCCAAGAACATAGATAGATAACATAACTTACATCAAATACATCCAATGAGGCAATCCCTATACCTCGAAACTCAGTACATTTAAGATTCTCATACAGCCTTTTAGTTATGTCCGCAACCTGAAGAGAAGAAGAACGAGATATTATAATTACAACAATGTACAGATATAAAATTAAAATATTCATTTCTTTAAATTGCACAAACCCATATATGGGAAATAGAATGAAGCCCAAATACTTAATACGACACAGGTATGATATGACACAAACACAAGAATGCAAGTACTTCTTAAAAGTTCAAGATTCAATAAAGCCTAAATATCTTAAAATTTTTAAAAAATAACAATTTACATAAATACACAATATTTGTGAAGAATTAGTGATAAATTCTTCGATAAGACAATTATTATACCATATCCCCCACGCATACCTCAATCCATTCAGCACAGTAATCACAAAAAGGTGGACGATAAATCTTCACGTGTCCTTCAGATGTGCAAACAGCTACCAAGCACCTGTAGCAAGTTATATCTTTAAAATCCATAAATAATATTGACTTTTTCATGAATGAACAAACTATGTCACTGTTAGAAGTAAACTATGACCCCTAAAAGCCCCAATCTAGAAAATCAGATATTTGAAACCAAGAATCACTATGTCAAAGAGAGTTTTACATCTGCAAAATCAGAGATTCAAAATGTAGAATAACCATTTCAAAAGAGTCTTACCAGGCCACAAAACCTATTCCACAATTACACGGGCAATTCAACATGTGCCAAAAAGACTGACTCTTTAATAGTGTTCTAGTTCTAGGAGTACACGAAATTATTCAACAAAACTGAAATCCATACCCTGAATTAGCGGCCATGCCAAGCGGAGACCATGATATTGATCGGACGACAGGCTTATCATCCCGATACAAAGCCGTTGGCAGGAGGCATCCGGAGAGTAAATCTGCACATAACTCAATTCCAACATGTAAAAGTTATATGTTAAGACTATGTGGTTGGTACCTGGCCAGTGAAAAGTTCTCACTCTCATTCAACATCATCACATTTGAAATTTTAACAAAAAGCACAACACCAATAATAAAATTGTTGCATAATCTTAAAATTTGGGTTTGTAACCTAACTTAGCCCCTAAAGCAATTCATAAATGAGGAACACTCCCCCACTCATACAAATTATTTTGACTACATTACTAGTCAATATGAGATCTCTAACACAATTAGTCAAACGAAGGCCTAGAAATCCCTAGTGTGACGTTAAAAAAACTGAACAACTACAAGTGACCGATTATGATTGAACCTAGGTCCGATTACAACTACTAGGATACATTCTGATATCAACGTATAATTTTGACTTAGACCTAATTCAACCTCAAAAGCTTGGAGATGAGGGTTGCCCCCACTTTAAATCCTATGTCAAATTTTCAACACACACCACACGTTAAGGACAAAACATCTCAATTGTAAAGTAGGCACAACCGCACATCTACCAGTAATCCCATAACAGGTAGCTCGATGAATCCAACAACAACCACTATTACCATCTTAAATTTTGGGCTTGAATTGAAGCTAACTCAACTTCAAAAACTAGCACATGAAGTGAGGGTCAGCTACTCTTATACACATTAATTTGAGTCATTCACGATAGATAGGACATGCAAAATAGCTCATGGAAATCACTAACGCACTAAACAAGCGAAGCAAAACACTAATGACTAAGTAAATTTTCAGAATGAACAAGGTTGCAGTAATGGACCTTGTCTATCTACAATCCCACATAACAGGCGGTCGGATAAATCCAACAACAACCACTATTACCTTCTTAAATTTTGGACTTGAAGCTAACTCAACTTCAAAAACTAGCTCATGAAATGAGGGTCAGCTACACTTATATACACTGATTTGAGTCATTCACGATAAATAGAAACGCAAAAAAGCTCACGGAAATCACTAATGCACTAAACAAGCGAAGCAAAACACTAATGACCAACTAAAGTTTCAGAATGAACAAGATTGCAGTAATCGCAGTACCTTGTCTATCTACAAGCCCTATGGGAAGAGGCTGGCTTGGGGAGATTTTAATCACGCCTCGTGGTCCACCAATGGGCAAATCAGGTCTCTGGAAAGAACAAAGAAAAACAAAGAACAAAGTCATTGGATGGACAAAGAGTAAAGGAAAGTGAATAGCACATTTAACTTGTCGAAAGTTGGACTGAGTACAAGAATGGTGACGAGGTGGCCGGAAGCAACGGCAATGATGTTGTCGTCGGACCAAGCAATGGCGTTGGGAAAAGAAGGAGCGCCCAAAAGCGTTGCAGGTTGTAACGGACCGGGCGAAGGACGCGCCATGCTGCAATTTTTTGAAGAGAGAAGAGAATGTGAGTGCGCGAGTGAGGGTTCGAATCCCGAATGTCATACAAATAAATAAATAAATAGCAATTTAAAAATAATCTATTGAACTGAATGATTCTACATGAGGATCCGCTATCTGAAAACCAAAATAGGGTTCTGGTTTTTGTAAACGGTAATTAACGACTCCCACTAAAGATTCAACATCTAATATAATATTAGAAGTTTAAAAAATTATCTTTCAATATTAAAAAAAATCGAAATTACATAGAACTGATAGGATTTTGTAATAAAAATTATGATAAGGATTTCGTAATTCGGATTTTAATAAATTTAACCATAAAAAATAGAAAAATTAAAAGACTTTATGTTTTTATGAAATTTGAAAAATTGAATGACTTTCTAAAAAGCATTCAAAATTAAAAAAAAATATGAACAAATTTATAAATAAAATAAGGTTTAGAGAGAAAGGTAAAATCAATAGAGAGAAAGGTAAAATCAATAAAAAAATTCAATCTTATAAAATTTAATTAGTTTAATATCAGAATTTCAAAATATTATTAACAAAATTTTGTAAGTGATAAAATTTTTCAATTGAATATCGTGAAATCTTATGTATTGATACTTAAAAGGTTAAATAATTATATTTTAAATTTACAGTATAGATAATCTAAAATATATTTTATGTATTAATCTATTTATTTTAAAAGTAAGTAAAATGACTTATTCTTTATTTTAATATTTTATTTTATATTAAATAGACTGTTTAAATTAATTAAATAATAGATATATTTAATTTTTTATTGGATTATTAACATTTTTCTATACATTTTTTCCTTTTTATTAACATATATTTAATATTTATTTTGATATAAAAAAGTAACATAAAAACTTTTACTCTAAAAAAATATTTTTATAAAATTTATAACAAATAACATATTGTTGGAATTTTTGGGTCATATAAATATATATTACATAATTAAATGTGTTAGGGCCATTATTTTATTAACCAAAATATTTAAGTGGTCTAATTAATTTAAAATTATGGTTAAAAGCATATATGTCATGAAAGGCTAATTGTTTAAATACTGTCAGTAATATTTTTAATTTGATGAGGGGCCAAATTGAAAATATTAAACTTTGAAAGTTATAAAAGGGTTATGGTCTCCATTTTGTAGAGCAGAAGACAAAACATATCATTTATTCCTTTCTCTTCATCCCCATCAGAAGAGAAACCCTAGAGGGAATGTGCTTTACATATGGAAGATCACATACCTGTAGTTATATTCATCACCTTCATTATTCCCAATGGCAAATCCAGGTACGATTCCGTATTTTATATTTATCATGAATTGAGATATGGATTCATTAAAGATTAATTTGATTGTGCTGTAATTTTGATTCTATATGGATAGAAGTATGTGATTAGGCACAATTATTGATTATTATAAATTTCTATCAATGTTATTGTTAGGATACAAGTGTGATGTTAGAGTCCCACATTGGATAGGAATGAGTAAGTTGAAGAACATATAAGTGAGAAGACCCATAAATTCATCGCTTTAAGATTTTGGGTTGGAGATAAATCTCCCAACACATATTAATGGGGAAAATTCATATTTTGCTTTTTTTTTATCATTTTACAGCAATAACCTTCATTAGAAATTTCAAATTATAACTTTAAATATAATTAAAAATAAAATTGAAAAATTATTTGTGCTCCATTATGATGTATTATTATATATTATCGATAGCTTATGATCACTACGCCAAAGTCTCTATTCGTAACGTAAATAACAAATCTTATCTTTATAGTATACTTGTAATATAATATAGGTAAAATATAATAAATATATACAAATAATAATATACACAAATAATATATTAGATAAATATACATAAATAAATATAAATATATTTAATAATATATATGGTGATGTAGTTGGATAAGTAATTTCATTGACCTACTACCAGTTCAGTTTTTATAACATTGATATTAATATAACCTTAGCCTAAAAATTCAAAACATTTTGAAAACTAAAACAAAAGTTGAAGACAAAGTATATTTAACCTGAAAAATTAACTAATCATAATTATTGAAGGAAGCATATTGTTAAAACACAACAAATCGAAAAATAGGTAAGAACTAGTATTATAAGTCTCATTACTTTTTAAAACCATTACTTCTAATTTTTACTATTTTGATATTATTATTTATTTAAAATATTTATCCGGATTCTTTTTTATCTTTATTTGTTAAAGGTATAATGTTATTATTCCTTCCGTTTCAAATTAGAAGATGACAAATTCTCACATACCAAGAAAAACAAATAATTTATTTTGTTTTTTATAAATCTTCCATCTTTACCCTTATTAATTACTATTAACTAAATTAATTGAAATTGAATAAGAAATTTTATAAAATGAATTAATTTTTTAATAAAAATGTTCATTAATTGATATTGATTAAGATTGAAATTTCAAAATTTTTGAATTTATTTCAGAATTATTTTTAAATAATTTAAAATCAAAATAACTAATTTTTTTAATCAAATATTTTAATTAAAATTTTTAATTCTCACCAATCTGCAAATGATTATACTAAAATTTTAATCAAAATCTTTAATTCGCACCAAATTGTAAATGACTATACTCAAAATTTATTTTAAAATTTCACTCAAAATTTTTATTTCCCACAAAAATGCAAATAAAAATACTGAATTAAAATTACATAAGTACTGCAACTTCAATCTGTATTACAACTTCAAAATGTTATTTGATATAGATTTGAATATTACACCACTTCATTCAGATAATGAAGATGAATCTAATTCATTTGAATGATAACAAAACACTGTTGATAGTGATGAAATGGAAGAGAAAAGAAATGTTGAATTGAATAATATTACACTATTTGGATTTAATGAATGAACAAAGATAAACTTGATAAGGTAAAAGTTAAATTAGTACTCCTGAATTTGAAGATGATATTAGTAGATGATAATGAGATATGAAAAGTCAGACTAATAAAAGATAATTAATTTTTAGTTCCTGATTTTAATTTCTATTTCTACTATTTAATATTAACACAGATAATCATGTTATTAATAGGGGTATATAAAGAAAAAAAAAACTTTATGAAACAACTTTTCTCTCAGAAATCCGCCTTATAATTTGAAACGAAGGAACTATTTGATTTTAGCTGTCCACTAGTTTTTAATTTTTATTATTTTGCTATTATTATTTATTTATTTAAAATATTTATCCAGTTTCTTTTTTATCTTTATCTATTAAAGGTATAATTTTATTATTTGATTTTAGCTGTCTACTTAAAAGATATAACTTTATTATTGTCACTTTTTTTTATAAAAGGAAAAAAAATCTTATTTTTAGCTTTTCACTGAACAAGACATTAATAAAAATAGAAAATATTTTTTTTATTATTTTTTACATAAGGTAAAAATGATTTATTTATAATCTTTTACTAAATAAGATGTTAACAGTAATAGAAAATAATTTCACGATTACTATTTTAAGTTTTCTCATCTATGAATTTCTTGTTTTTACTTTTTTTACATAATTTGTTTTCTTATTTTTAATATTTTAGTACATAAGATATTAATGATGATGAGAAAATATTTATCATTATTAGTTTCATTCCTAACATGAATTTGTTATATTTTTTATTTTTATTTTCTAAAATGATTAAAATTTCTTATTTTAATCTTTTATAAAAGATTTCACTTATTATGAGAATATAGAATCTTAACTAGGTTAGAATTCTCTACTTCAACAGTCATATTCCATTAAGAGGAAAAAACATCAAAAGAAATAAAGCGTAGGAGACCAAACCAAATTTATGCTCAAAGATAATTGGTTATTGCACTCCATGGTTTTTTGCTACGCCTCCATAAATTTGAAAATTCCTACTTTTCTTTTTTTCTATTAAATAATAATCAAAGGTACTTTTAGGCACAATTGTTACTACATTTGTTGTTTGGGGTTGTTGTCCTTTACGGAGAGGTGTTGAGAGATAGATTTTGGAACAATAAAGTGAAGATTTTTATTGTGTAAAGCTTGAAGGTGGATAGTTATTTGAGTTTTAGAATTTTTGTTTTTTATTCTAAAGATCTCTAATTTTTTTTGTCTAAAGTTCTTTTTAGATTATATAATTCGAAAGCTTAGTAGATTATACAATTCTAAATATTATATAATTTATAAAAAAATATGATTTATTATGGATTGTGTAACCTATAACTTCAAAATAATATTTTAGATTACATAATCTGAAACAATATGACATTCAAAATTGCATTATGGATTGTTGCTACATGTGTTAATTTTGATTTTTTTACATAAATGAAATTCAAATTTTGAAGTAAAATGTCAAACGAAGTTGATATGTTTTCTCATATGGATAAAAGGTCTGCTATGTTTTTGCATATATGCTTATGTTGACATGTATTTGTATAGGTATTTAGGACACATGATGACTTACTTGAATGGATTCGTGGAGTGACATTTAAACTTGGATTTATACTTTTGCTATTAAGGTTTAATAGAATAAATGGACAACAAGAAAGAAACACATATGAGATGTTAGAATGTGAAACAGGTGGTAGATATATAAGATATAAGAAAAAAGTTACATGTCATTATAACTAGAATAAGAAAATGAGATTTTTCATTAAATTACGAGGTAAACCAATACACAATGGAGAATGGTGGATTGTGAAGATAATATGTGGGAAGTATAATCATGAGTTAACTGATATATTAGTAATAATCCATGTACTAGAAAATTAAAACATAATCATGACATGACTAAGTTTAGTAGGAGTCTTGATAACTTGATTTCTATGCTCGCACCTTATGGTTTATTGCACCTCCTTGACGTTTTTAATTTCACTTTCTTGGAACTTTAAGCTGAATTTTACAGTTTTCATGAATGAAGGTAAATAAGTAAAATAGGGTGTTATATTTTCATTTTATAGCTGAAATTGAGCTGACCCCTTTTATGGTAGGATTGATCCTGGAGCGGGATGGAGAGATGCACAAGCTGTGAATTGAATTCAGCCCAATTGAAGCAAGAAAGAGGAATTGCCAAATCAGCCCAATTGTTAGCCTCATACAGTAGTGGTGAACAGTAAAAAGAGAAGAAAAAAATTACAGCACAGTAATTCACCAACACAGCGTACAACATTGGCCATTGGGTGATGATGTGCGGGGCCCAATCAAGGCATTAGGGCAGCCTCTGCAGCTATAAAAAGCTATGTGAGCAGTGCAGAAAAAGGGGAAGCGCGCATAAATTTTCATTACAGCAAAACAGAATTTTACAGAGGCACAAAATTCCATAACAGAACCTCAGGATGTCGTGACATAGGAGGGGCTGCTGCATTTTCTTCTATTTTCTTTCTAGTTTTCATTAGAACATTGCAGGAGTGATTGTATTTTCATGAATGTAGGATTGTTAAGGATATATCAGTTGATGAGGCTTTGTTAAGGAAGTGTGTGATCAGTGTTTATTGTTTCAAGAATGGTGAATGAACTATTTCAATCTTCTTTTTAATTGCGTGCAAGTTTTAATAGCATTTCGATTTCTACTGTTCTATTGCTTTTTGATATTTACTGTTTCATTACATTTCGATATTCCATTGCATTTAGATGTTCCTTTACATTTCGCTACTCTATTGCAGTTCGACGTTCACTGTTTCAACGATATTTTGACTTTCATTGCATTTCCTAGCACTTCGATTTTCTCTTTTTCTTTATTGTAGTTCGATCTTCAGTTTTCCACTGCGTTTCGATTTTCTCTGCAATTTCATTGTCTCTCGATTTTCACTGTTTCACTGCAACTCACTTTTCACTGCATTTCGATTCTCATTGCATTTTATTATCTTTCGATTTCCATTGTTTCAACGCCTCTCGATTTTCGTTGCTCTATAGCATTTCGATTTTCGTTATTTACTGGAAATTACACATTCACTGTTCTGCACTCTGTATTTCGCGTTTACTGATAGTGATGTTCGATATTCATAGTTTCGATTGTTCATTGCATTTCGATTTTCACTGTTTTATAGTATTTTCTGCTTTAGTAATCTCGTTCATGTTCGAATAAGGAGCAGCGTATAACATCGGTTGAGCTGCTCCTGCAGTTGTTTTCCTTAATCGAACAAACCCCCCCTTTTTATTTTATTTTATTTTTTAACGTGAACCTCTTCGATTTATATTTTGGTATAACACTCCTTGGATTGACTCGAGTTGACTTCTATACTACATTAGTAATGGTTAGTCAGTTCAAAATACTTTGAAAAGTTTGCGCGACACAGACTTTGTCAAATTGGCGCCGTTGCCGGGGAGTGTTGGTTTGCCATTAAATATATTGATCGGGTTCATTGTTGTTTGTCTTGTTTTTCTTTCTTTCTAATTTTCTTTTCTTAGCTGCAATGTGGTTTGATTCCTCTGTTGTGATGATGTTTCATTGTGATTGATGACTGCGTGTAATGTATTTCTAGCTAACTGTTTATGACCAGGTCCAAAGCAACAAATTTGTACCCACTAGATCCTGAGATTGAACGAACATACAGGCAGCTATTGAAATCAGATAGTGCAGGGTGTACTAAGCAAGAAGAGACAGATTCTGAAGCAGAGAGTTCCCATTCTGAATACGGGAGACGTGAAGACATGGCTGCTGAAAGAACTTTGAAAGAATGGGCCAACCCTGATATAAGCTACCAGCCCCTGTGCATTCAGTTACCACAGCTACCAGATGGTGCAGTAGGGTATGAATTGAAGTCTGGATTGATCCATTTACTGCCCAAATTTCATGGATTAGCAGGAGAGGATCCGCACAAGCATTTGATGGAGTTTCACGTTGTTTGTTCCACCATGAAGCCAGTCGATGTGCCTGAGGAGCTCGTTAAAATGAAGGCTTTTCCCTTTTCGTTATGTGATACTGCTAAGGATTGACTGTACTTGCAACCAACTCCAATCACCACCTGGACAACTATGAAGAGGAGGTTCTTAGAAATTTTTTTTCCTGCATCCAGAACTGCATCGGTTAGAAAAGAGATAAGTGGCATATGCCAAATGCAAGGTGAATCATTATATGAACACTGGGAGAGATTCAACAAGCTGTGTTCATCATGTCCTAACCATCAAATGACTGAGCAATTCTTGATACAATACTTCTATGAGGGACTACAACCCATGGAAAGAAGCATGGTTGATGCAGTCAGCGGGGGCGCACTGATGGATAAAACTCCTGCTGCTGCTCGATATTTAATTTCCAACATGGCAGAAAATTCCCAGCAGTTTGGTGTGAGAAATAATAGCAGGTCAGTGCATGAATTGCAAACCAGTGCAATAGATGCTGAGAATATGAGGTTGGAAAACAAATTGAATGAATTAACCTCTATGGTCAGACAATTAGCAGTTGGGCAGCAAGTCAGTGCAGGACAACAGAAAATGTGTGGAATCTGTGCTGCTGATCATTTTACAGATGTGTGCCCATAGTTACAAGAGTCGAACAACAATGGGGTTTTTCAGTTGCAGTCAAATTCCTACAGAAATCAGTCCAACCAGCAGTGCAACCCCTATGCTCAGACCTACAATCCAGGTTGGAGAGACCACCCCAATTTGAGATATGGTGGAGCTCAGTCACAGCAGCCACGAGCCTCTTTTCCTCCACATCAAAATTTTCAGCAACCCCCAAACCAGTACCAGAACCAGTTCCAGCAGAGGTATGTGCCTCCTCCATTGCGAAACAATCAAGCTAATCCAGCTGCAACCACATCGAATGTCAATCCAACAATACAAGGCAATGCAAACTTGTCTACAGAAGATATGATTAAACAAATGGCTGGCAGAATGGCTACACAAATGGCTGCCCAAATTGAACAGAACCTCAGCCACGGTACAGGATCTCAAAACACAGTTGGGGCAACTTGCTACTGAAATGAATGAGATCAAGCAGCAAGGATCAGGAAAATTACCTTCCCAATCTGTACCACATCAGCATGGAAATGTCAATGCCATAACACTTCACAGTGGCAAGGAACTGGTTGAGGAAAATCAGAAGATGCAGAAAAAGTAGACTGCAAGTCCAACAGTTCCACACCCAGACCTCTCTACAGGACAGCAACACCCAGTACAGCCAACTCCCTTGCCTTTCCCTTATAGAGCTGCCGCTGCCACTAACAAAAGAGCAGAAGACCATGATGACTTGATGAACATTTTTAAGAAGGTGGAAATCAACATTCCACTTCTGGATGCCATAAAACAAATTCCCAAATATGCAAAATTCTTGAAGGAGCTGTGCACGTACAAGAGAAATCTAAGGGAGAGACACTTCCAGACAGTTTCAGCCCTCTCTCAGTCCAGATTGCCCCCAAAGTGTGAAGATCCAGGACACTTTACAATTCCCTGCACTATTGGAGAGTTGACCATAGCTGATGCCCTCCTCGATTTAGGAGCCTCTATCAATGTGATGCCGTCCACAGTGTACAAGATGTTGCATCTTGGAGAGCTAAAACCAACAAATGTGGTGATTCAACTTGCAAATAGAAGTGTGGCTCATCCCTTGGGCGTGCTGGAAGACGTGTTAGTCAAGGTAAATACATTGATTTTTCTAGCTGACTTCTACATTCTTGATATGCAAGATGAGAGTTCAATGCACAGATCTACCCTGATTTTAGGGAGACCTTTCTTGATGACTGCAAGAATAAAAATTGATGTTCATTCTGGTACCGTGACCATGAAATTTGGAGAAGATATGGTTCAATTCAACATCTTTGAAGCTATGAAGCAACCAGTGGAGAACCATTCCCTCTTGTATGAGCATCCAATTTTTGTCTGCAAAACCATACAGCCACCTGAGGAAATTCATCCCTATGCAGCAGTAGAACTAGGAACATATTTTGATTTTGATTTTTGTACTGAATTTTCTGAATTCCTGAATTTCCTTAGTGTAGATAATGACACTTTCCCAGATTGTGATTGCACCAATAATACCTGTACAACATGCCATGAAATAAATGCCATCACCAGTTCTTTGGCTAGTGATTATGCAGGGAATGAGAGACAAGACAGCTTGCTACACACACCAATCGAACACACAAAAGTTGCAGCAGCAGAAAAATTCCAGGCAAAGCAGTTTGACCTCAAACCTCTTCCAAGCACTCTGAAATATGTATATCTGGATGAAGATCAGCAATGCCCAGTCATTGTTGCCCAGAACTTAACTGAGGACCAAGAAGGCCAACTGCTGCAACTCTTGAGGAAATACAGAAAAGCCATTGGATGGTCATTGGTAGACATTCCTGGGATCAGCCCATCTGTTTGTATGCACAGAATACTGTTAGATGATGAATGGAAACCCGTGAGGCAGCCACAAAGAAGGCTAAATCCCACAATCCTTGGTGTAGTGAAGGAAGAGATTACCAAGCTACTGAAGGCTGGAATCATCTATCCTATCTCGGACAGCACTTGGGTTTCACCAGTTCAGGTTGTCCCAAAGAAGTCAGGGGTCATAGTGGTACAAAACAGAGAAAATGACTTGATCCCAACTAGGATGACAAATCAATGGAGAGTATG
Organism: Lablab purpureus; assembly: GCA_030347555.1. NCBI lineage: Eukaryota > Viridiplantae > Streptophyta > Magnoliopsida > Fabales > Fabaceae > Lablab > Lablab purpureus. The sequence continues at coordinate 21,067,782 of CM059257.1, read as the reverse complement.
CATAGACTACAGGAAGCTAAATCAAGCTACCAGGAAGGATCATTTCCCTCTCCCATTCATTGATCAAGTGCTTGAACGACTGGCAGGTAAATCCCATTACTGTTTTCTTGATGGATTTTCTGGATACATGCAAATACATATAGGACCTGAGGACCAGCATAAAACGACTTTTACATGCCCCTTTGAAACTTTTGCTTATACACGAATGCCCTTTGGCTTGTGTAACGCACCTGCAACCTTCCAAAGGTGCATGTTGACCATTTTTGCAGATTTAATTGAATGTTGCATGGAAGTTTTCATGGATGATTTTATAGTTTTTGGCTCTTCCTTTGTTGAATGTTTACATCATTTAGAGCAAGTTTTGAAGAGATGCATTGAAGGTAATCTTGTTTTGAATTTTGAAAAATGCCATTTCATGGTGAATGAAGGAGTGGTTTTAGGCCACCTCACATCTGAAAAAGGAATCGAGGTTGATAAAGAAAAGATTGATGTAATTTCCTCCATGCCTAACCCCTCCTCTGTGAGGCAAATTCGCTCTTTTCTTGGTCATGCAGGCTTTTACAGGAAGTTCATTAGAGATTTCAGCAAAATTGCTTTGCCACTGTCCAACTTGTTGCAGAAAAATGTACCATTTAAATTCTCTGAATCTTGCAAGAAGGCATTTGAAGAGCTTAAGGAGAAACTCACCACAGCACCTATTCTGCAGCCCCCAAACTGGGAATTTCCTTTTGAACTGATGTGTGATACTTCCGACTTTGCTTTAGGTGCCGTGTTGTCACAAAAGAGGGATAAATTTCCCTATGTCATTGCCTATGCGTCAAGAACTCTCGATGCAGCTCAAAGCAACTACACAACAACAAAAAAAGAGTTGCTGGCCATTGTTTTTGCTTTGGACAAGTTTTGATCATATTTGGTGGGGTCCAGAATTACCATATACACAGACCATGCTGCTTTGAAGTACTTGTTGAAGAAAGCTGATGCAAAACCAAGACTAATCAGGTGGATGCTTCTTCTGCAAGAATTCGATCTAGACATCAAGGACCGTAGTGGAGCATCGAACCAAGTTGCTGATCATTTGAGCAGAATTTCAGGACACCATGATCCAATACCCATACGTGATGATTTCCCGATACTTTCCTTTATGCCTTACGCCTTCCTCTCTCACTCCTTGGTATGCGGATCCGGTCAACTACCTAGCTTCGGTATTCCGCCCCACACGCATCTAAGGCTCAGTAGCACAAGTTGAAGGCAGATGCTAAATACTATGTTTGGGATGACCCATACTTGTGGAAGTTTGGCAGCGACCAAGTTATCAGAAGGTGTATTCCTGACAATGAATTTCAAGACATTCTTCAGCACTGCCATGACACCAGTTTTGGAGGACACACTAGATCTTATAGGACTGCACGGAGAGTCCTCGCTGTGGATTCTACTGGCCTACACTTTTTAGAGATGCACACAAATTTGTTGTTTCCTGTGAGAAATGCCAGCGAGCCCATGGCAACATAACAAAGAAGGATGAAATGCCTCAGCAACCGATTATCTTTTGTGAAGTCTTCGATGTATGGGGAATCGACTTTATGGGGCCTTTTCCAAACTCTGCTGGTTTCTCCTATATACTGCTTGCTGTCGATTATGTCTCTCGATGGGTGGAAGCCAAAGCCACATGCACCAATGATGCCAAAGTGGTGGTCAATTTTCTCAGAACTCACATTTTCTACAGATTTGGAGTACCCAAAGCTATAATCAGTGATTAAGGCACTCATTTCTGCAACAGAATTCTTGCAACCTTATTCCAAAAATATGGAGTCACCCATCGGACTTCCACACCTTACCACCCCCAAACTAATGGGCAAGCTGGAGTATTCAATAGGGAGGTGAAGAATCTGCTTCAAAAATTGATCCACCCCCACAGAAAAAATTGGAGTCAACTGTTGGATGTGGGCCCAAAGAACATCCTATCGAACACCCTTAGGTATGTCACCTTTCAGGGTAGTTTTTGGTAAGGCTTGCCACCTCCCAGTTGAAATCGAGCACAAAGCTTATTGGACTGTGAAGCAATGCAATTTGAATTTGAATGAAGCTGGCACAGAGAGAAAACTGCAACTCCAGGAATTGGAGGAAATTAGGCTACAGGCCTATGAAAATTCAAAATTTTACAAAGAAAGGGTGAAGAAATATCATGATATGCACATTTCCAGCAAGGAGTTCTGTGAGGGGCAGAAAGTATTGTTGTTCAATTCTAAACTAAAGTTGATTGCTGGAAAATTAAGATCCAAATGGACTGGCCCCTACATTGTTACCAAGGTTTTTCCCCATGGAGCTGTGGAAATTTCTGATGCAGCTACTGGTCGAACATTCAAAGTCAATGGTCAACAGCTGAAAATATTTCATGAAAGCCATCGACAGCAGGACTCAACAGCTGCAACATCTCTGTTTTTGAAGGAACCACTCACGGATGAAGAAGAGTTTCCAACGGCAGCTACATAGCAGGACCCACTGTTTGTTTTCTCTTTCTCTTTCCTCTCACTCACATTACAATGTTTGTTTCAAGTGTGGGGGGGAGTGATTCTCGATTTTATTTTATTTGATCTATTTTGTTTTGTTTCGATAGTTCCATTGCTAGAAGTTGTTGTTTTGAAGTTTTGAAGAATAAGTGCTAATCTGTTTGGAATTTTGTCAATGACTCATTTATGGGCAGTTTCGATTTCCCCTGTCATGGTTAGAAGCCTTCCCTCTAATTAACATAGGCATGTGATGAATTTAGCCGTTCTGTTTTAAAAGAGTTTAGATGAGAATCAACTTGACACATAAACCCTGGTGAGATTTGAGCCTATATAGTTTTGTTGTGTGATACACCCATGATTGCAAGGCATTACAGGATTTGATCGAACTCTGCTGAACAACACTTGATCGATGATACTCTTGAAATGATTTAGGCCATTTTTCGATTGCAGCCACTTAGCCAGACAACTTACCTTTCATCCAATTTTCCCATTGCACCCAGTTTTGAGCCTTACGACCCTTTTTCCTTGTGAAAACCCACCAAACCTCGCTGTCCCTTAACCAACCATCGAATCTGGAAAACAAGTGCAAGAACCTATTGAGAAGTTTTAAATAGTTTGAATTATAATAAAGGTTTGCAGCTCACTACAGTAAGAAAACAAAGTACAGCTGAGCAAAATAGGAACTAAATGCATCGAGCATAAAAAAAATCGAGCATCAAACATCGAAAGAAAAAAAAAATCTGTAAACATCGAGAAAAATCTCAGCTGTAAACGATATATTTCAATCTTTGAAAATCAGTAGAGTTTCTATCTTTGGAATCTCATGCTTGTTCTTAAGCCCGTTAGCCCAAGATCTTTCCAACATCGATGGTTTAGTCTAAATTCCTTTTCCACCTTACCCTCACCTCAGCCACATTACAAGCCAATAAAAGTCCTTCTGATCTAGAGTTGAAATCAATTCAAGGAATGGAATGTAGAGATCTTTCAAATTCAAGGTAATGCATGCTTCCATGAGGTACTGAGTGAAATTTTGAGCCAACAAACAGGAGAGTGTGTGTAAAGAGTGCCTTGAGAGGTTTGTCACTTTGATTCTTATTCTGAACCGGTTGAAATCACTGCTGAGTTGTTACATGTCACATGTTATTTTAGGTGCAAGTTCTGATAAGCTGTGATGGATGGGAATTTTTCCTTGCTCATAGAGTTGTCGATAATTTTTCCTCATAGCATTTTCAGTACTTATAATTTACTCAGGAGTGCAAAAGTCTAAGTGTAGGGGTATTTGATAACTCGATTTCTATGCTCGCACCTTATGGTTTATTGCACCTCCTTGACGTTTTTAATTTCACTTTCTTGGAACTTTAAGCTGAATTTTACAGTTTTCATGAATGAAGGTAAATAAGTAAAATAGGGTGTTATATTTTCATTTTATAGCTGAAATTGAGCTGACCCCTTTTATGGTAGGATTGATCCTGGAGCAGGATGGAGAGATGCACAAGTTGTGAATTGAATTCAGCCCAATTGAAGCAAGAAAGAGGAATTGCCAAATCAGCCCAATTGTTAGCCTCATACAGTAGTGGTGAACAGTAAAAAGAGAAGAAAAAAATTACAGCACAGTAATTCACCAACACAGCGTACAACATTGGCCATTGGGTGATGATGTGCGGGGCCCAATCAAGGCATTAGGGCAGCCTCTGCAGCTATAAAAGGCTATGTGAGCAGTGCAGAAAAAGGGGGAGCGCGCACAAATTTTCATTACAGCAAAACAGAATTTTACAGAGGCACAAAATTCCATAACAGAACCTCAGGATGTCGTGACATAGGAGGGGCTGCTGCATTTTCTTCTATTTTCTTTCTAGTTTTCATTAGAACATTGCAGGAGTGATTGTATTTTCATGAATGTAGGATTGTTAAGGATATATCAATTGATGAGGCTTTGTTAAGGAAGTGTGTGATCAGTGTTTATTGTTTCAAGAATGGTGAATGAACTATTTCAATCTTCTTTTTAATTGCGTGCAAGTTTTAATAGCATTTCGATTTCTACTGTTCTATTGCTTTTTGATATTTACTGTTTCATTACATTTCGATATTCCATTGCATTTAGATGTTCCTTTACATTTCGCTACTCTATTGCAGTTCGACGTTCACTGTTTCAACGATATTTTGACTTTCATTGCATTTCCTAGCACTTCAATTTTCGCTTTTTCTTTATTGTAGTTCGATCTTCAGTTTTCCACTCTGCAATTTCATTGTCTCTCAATTTTCACTGTTTCACTGCAACTCGCTTTTCACTGCATTTCGATTCTCATTGCATTTTATTGTCTTTTGATTTCCATTGTTTCAACGCCTCTCGATTTTCGTTGCTCTATAGCATTTCGATTTTCGTTATTTACTGGAAATTACACATTCACTGTTCTGCACTCTGTATTTTGCGTTTACTGATATGTTCGATATTCATAGTTTCGATTGTTCATTGCATTTCGATTTTCACTGTTTAATAGTATTTTCTGCTTTAGTAATCTCGTTCATGTTCGAATAAGGAGCAACATATAACATCGGTTGAGCTGCTCTTGCAGTTGTTTTCCTTGATCGAACAAACCCCCCCTTTTTATTTGATTTTATTTTTTTTAACGTGAACCTCTTCGATTTATATTTTGGTATAACACTCCTTAGATTGACTCGAGTTGACTTCTATACTACATTAGTAATGGTTAGTTAGTTCAAAATACTTTGAAAAGTTTGCGCGACACAGGCTTTGTCAAGTCTAAAAGTATTTTACTTATTTTGAAGAAGAATAATGATGATAATGTGATCATTATAAAAGCAAATACATAATGTTAGACATGGATATAGGAGATCACATAGGACCAAGAACTAAACCACAATGAACATGTATATTCACTAAAATAAGTTTGACTAGTCCTCATGATTTATTAATGTGGCAAACCGACAATCGATAGTTGAGACTTCCTTTTAAAAATAACCACATTAACCTTAGGAGTCGCCACCAGTATGGAAAAAGCACTACACCCTTTTTCACTTTAGGCCACACAAAAATTTGCAAGAATTAAAAAAGTGTGGTATAAAGTTGTTATAGGCAACAATTTTTAAAGTGTTGTCTATAATTAACTTTATTTCCCTTCTGCTTGAAAGATTTTTGATAAACGTTGTCTATTAATTTATAAGCAACGGTGTATGAATCGTTGATAAAATGAGAATAGTTTAAGCAACATTTTTATAAATGTGGATCGTTTAGACCACAATTTTTTATGTTGCCTTAATACATCATATAGGCAACACTAATAAAACCTTGGCTTAATAATTTATTAATAATAAAAAAACAAATGAAGTTAAGTGTTTGTGACATGTGGCGGTCACATTTTCACACGAAAACGGTGAAGGCGCTCTCATATTTCACTTTATCTCTTAACACTTTCATTCAATTTAGGGTTTCTATTTCAATTTGGGATAAAAATCAACGTAGGGTTTGGGATTGCAATTTTTCAATTTAGGGTTTGTTTTGGTTTTTTTCCTATAAGTAATTTTTTACTTTTTTGCCTTTCCAGTTGACTCATACAAATTTCTCTGTTTTATCCCTCTGCTGTTTCGCAACTCTCTGTCTGTAATAGAATAGGTCTCTTGTGGCTTTTCCAGACGCGGATCTTGGAGTCTTGGTGGGTGGTGAGGACAAGGTTGTCGGAGAAGGTGATGGCTTTGGTGGAGTTGGAGGTGGGTTGGGTGTTGAACGTGTAGAGGGTGGTGCAGGTGTGGCGGTCGTAGACGTTGATTTCGTGGTGTGTTGCGGCGTAGAGGAGGTTGTTGGTGTAACGGGGCGAGAGGGGTGTGGGGTAAGAGAGTTGAGAGAGTGGTGGGAGATGGAGAAGGTAAGGGTTTGGTTTTGGAGAGAGGAAATTTATGAGAGGGTTTGTATGGAGAGGTTGGTTTCGAGAGAGGAAGTAGTGTTGTTGGAGGTGGCAGAAGAGGGTGCTTCGGAAGCGGAGGAGGATGATGTAGATATAATAGGCAACATTTTCAAAGCGTTGCATAAATAGTATGACTAAAACCGTTGCGTAAAGGTTGCAGATAAACCGTGGCTTATGATACCACTATAAGGCAACAATTTTCTGAAATTCGTGGCCTTAAGATAAAAAAATGTTGCCTAAAACCTACGCCCACGGCCACATACTCCATAGAAGAAAAATCGTTGCCAAAATGTTGCCTAAAGCTTAGGAAACATTTTTAAGGCTTCAGACCACATTTTTTGCTATGTTGTCTAAAGTAAAAAATGGTGTAGTGAAGAAAAGAGCTTTTCATAAGCTAACCTTGGTCTTTACAACCAAAGATTAGGTTCGGGAGTCAGTTACGAATGAAGAAGGTGTTAGGAACCCCACTCATCCATTATTGGTACCCTATGATGTTATTCGGGATTAAAAATTTACTTTGAGTTATTAGCATTGCCTATTATTATGCTTACTATTAGAGCTGTCAAAATGGGTCATGGCCCGTGACTCAACTCGACCCACCATACAAATGGGTCAAGTCGGGCCAAAATATATAAAAAGTTTATAATAAGTGGATACTTCAACCCGACCCACTTTTATATGGCCCACTTGGGCTGAACTCGTGGTGGGTCAGACAACCCACCAACCCACTCATTTTTATTTACTTTCTTTCTTCTTTTTCTATCTAACCCTATTTTTTAATTTCTCTATTTCCATCCAACCAGACTTTTCAGCCTCTTCCCCCTCTTCCTTCATTAATCCTCCAGAGTGCACTTATGTTTCATCCAAATACTACTCCGATGAATCACAACAACAACAATACAAATGCCAACATGAACACCACGGAGGAAGAGGTGAGCAGCAACAACAAAGACGACCAAATCCAAAACCTCAGAGCATCGCTGCCTTTGCCAACCGCGGCCACCGCAGCGTGGCGGTCCTGAGCAGCAGCTGCATTCCAACAACCCATTGCACCCACCGAAGTCACCACCTTCCACGTTACTCTCCGCCAACCCGCCATGCTCACCGGTGTCATCACCCTCCACAAAAGGTTCGAGATTTTCCTTGAGTAATTCACAATAAGCCTTTCCTTGTATATTCTGAAGCATAACTGATGAATGTTATTTATCATTTTTCTTATTATGAGGTATATTTGATTGAAACTGAAGGTTGTGACCTAGAGAAACTTATTTCGTAATATCTGAAGGGTAGAATGAGTAGTATATATGATCACACAATGATGTTCTCTATATCTTACATAAAAATAATGTAAAAGTTAAAGATGTTTGGTTAAAGATAAATAAGAAATGAGTAAGAATAAGTGATATGCAATTCAAAGAATTCTATGTTGTCAATGTTGTTATGCCACTGAGCAAATATTATGGCAGAAGATAAGGCATTAGAGAGCATGTTTATAATAGAAAATAATATTAGTTGCACACTATGTACAACTAGCATGGTTGATTTTCCATGATGGATACTGGATGAAACTTACGTGAAATGTGTGACAAACTTTTTTGAATTTAAATAGCATTATATTATAATTTATAAAATATATTTATGTTATTCATCCAAAATTTCTAGGAGAAAAGAAACATAAATATATTCCTTGCTAGGAGCCATTTAATAAATATACATACACACATACTTATATATATACCCACCTCGTGTTTGACCTTCATTGAGCTAGGATGGGTTAGCTCTATAACGGTTGACTATTATATCTCTTGGAATTAAAGATCGTCATGTTACATGCTCTCTTTGCATTTAGTTTTGTATTGTAGATAGAATTTAGAAATCTTGATCAGTTCCTTTAAACATGTCTGTTTTCCTTTTTAAAATACGTAATTCTTTAATTTATGTGTACACACAGTTGCTTTGGAGATTATTTTACCAAATTTGTCTTTTTACGTGGTTTTGGTTAATGCAGATTTAGTTGTAGGGTTCTGTCTTTTCGCACTGCGATTTTAGTTTATGTAATGGTGATAGAATTTCCAATAATTATGTTGCTTAAATGTTGGAATTGATATAGGTTGCGCAAGTGCTTGGGATCTTTACCTCATAGAAAAAAGAAAGTATTGACAAATCAAAATGTGTAATTCAAGTATTTAAATTCAATATTTTTGTGGAATTATTTGAGTTTTGTGAATTAATGCTACCTTTAGGGTTAATATATATCAATATTTTTGTGTAGTGCTTTCAATGTATAAAATGGAATCTGAAACCCATGAACAAGTTTCCCCTATTATTGAAGATATTGATGATTCTAGACCAACGAAGAAGCTAAAATAACCACATCTAAAGTTTAGGATAATTTTACTAAACTTGGGGCAAAAGATGGTAAAGAAAAAGACAAATGCAATCATTGTGGTAACGAATATGTTTATAGTGGTGCACAAATAGGAACTTCATCCATGTTACATCATTTGCAAAAGTGTGACATCTTAAAGCAAAATAAAAAATATGAACAAATTGGAAATATGATAATTGATCAAGTTGGCAAGTTGAGGTATGGAGAAATAGATCAAAATCATTTCGAAGATTTGCTTTCAAGGGCTATTATTGAACATGGGTTATCATTTAATTTTGTTTACTATAAGTGGATTAGGGAGTTACTTTTGTATTTACGTCCTGGGTTAAGAATTCCTAGTAAGAATACAACTGTTTCTAACCTTTGGAGGATTCATGATGAAGAAAAATTAAAGGTGAAAAATGCAATGCATAAAACTAGTAGTAGGATTTGCTTAACATCTCATTATTAGACATGCATAACTCAGGAAGGATACATTTGTGTAATTGCTCATTTTGTTGATTCTAATTGGAAACATAATCGTAAGATTCTTAACTTCTCTAAATTAGATCCTCCACATGGTGGTCATGAAATGGCAAAAAGAATCTTTGAAATCTTGCTTGATTAGGAGATAGATAGGTCAGTGTTTTCCATAACTTAGGACAATGCATGTGCCAATAACACAATGGTAAATTTCATGAAAACACAATTTAATTTGAAAAATAGTTTGATTTGTAATGACTCGTATTTTCATGTGAGATGTAGTGCACATATATTGAACCTCATTGTTTAAGAGGGTTTAGGGCTGGCTAATGGTTCTTTAAAAAAATTAGAGAGAGTATAAAATATGTAAGAAGATTAGAAGCTAGAAAGATTGCTTTTAAGGAATTTGTGCTTCAAGTGAGGGGTATTGATACTAAGGTGGGTTTGAGAATGGATGTGCCCACTAGATGGAATTCCACTTATATTATGCCTAATGGTGCAATTAAATACAAACGTGCATTTGGTTGTTTGGCTATTCAAGATAGAAATTATGTTCATTGCCCAACAGATGATGAATGGAATAGGGTAGCAAAAATGTGTGAGTTCTTGAAGCCTTTTTTTGTCATGACATTCGATATCGGGATCCACTTATCAACATCTAATCGGTACTTTATGCAAGTTTGAAAAATTGGAAAATTGTTGCGTTAATTTGTCATATGTGAAGATCTAGTGATTAAAGAGATGGCTTCAAAAATGATGAATAAGTTTTCAAAGTATTGGCATGATTATTGTGAGATTCTTGTAATTGGTGCTATTCTTGACCCACGAATGAAGTTTGGAGCTATTCAGTTTGCTTACAAAAAAATTGAATCTTCTACTTCTTTAGAAAAAAATAGTGCTTTAAGAAAGAAAATTTATGAATTGTTTGAAGAGTATGAGAAAGTAAAATCAAATGAGTGAAATTCTTCAACTTCTAATGTGTCTCTTCTTCCACCACAACCAATTTCATATACAGATGATGATGAGCAAGCACTTGATACCTTTGATGTAAGTTAATAGTTTTTTATTTAATTTCATTTTATTTAGCAATTATCATTGAATATTGAATTTCCTTTTTTTATAATTTCCTTAGGAATATGTTGATTATTTGAGCCAAAATGCTACTATTAGTGGAAAATTTGAATTCGATATGTATTTGGAGGAAGGAAATCTTGATTCAAAGTTTCACGAAAAGTTAGATGTATCATCTTATTGGAGGGATTGTCACGATCATTATCCAAACCTCTCTCAGATGGCTTGTGATGTGTTGAGTATTCCAATCCAATTCACTACAGTTGCTAGTAAATCCGCCTTGGGTCTCAGGTGCTAACTAAGTATCACTCTACCATTCTTCTTGAAAAATGTAAATTTACTCATTCTAACTCAAAATTGGTTGCATGGTTTTGAAGAACTAGGTAACCTTTATAATGAGAAATTTCTTATTTACTTTTACAATAGCTCATCCTGACACTTTTTTTCTTATTTGTAGATGGAGACAAAATGGATATATAAAAAGAGGAAATTATTGTTGACATTTTCATGCAAGACTCTAACTAATTTGTTTTGCTAGACTTTTGTCAAGACATTGAAATTGTTATTGTAAACAGTATTGGACTTTAAAGTACATTGTGAAGATTTGCATATTTTCAATTTTATTGAATTTTTTGTGGGTTGACTCGTATGATCTAGCAAATTTTGAGAAAATCAAAAGAGGGTCGGGTTGGGTTGACCCACTTTTGAAGTAGCTCTATGTAGGTCAACCCACATGGCCCAGGTTGACCCATTTTGACAGTTTTACTTACTACGAATTATTTACAGGTATACAAGTTTTATTCTACTCTATTATATTCCATTTTACTTTATTCTATATTACTTTAATTCTAACAAGAAAGTAATAAAAAGAGAAGAGAGAGAGAAACACCTTCGAAGCAAGCTTTAGCTTTACTAAAATAGAAGTTTAAAGTTACTTTAAACTAGCGACTACAAGAATAGTTTGTTTTCACTGCTAAAATTAGTTGTGCGTTTGTCGCTAAGAACGACCGTTTACATTTTCAGAACGACCGTTCTCGACTTGAGAAAAAGGTCATGCTGGTAATCCTGAGAACGACCGTTCATATATTAGAACGGCCGGTCTTGTATTGAAAACGTATGTAATGATTTTAGAACGGCCATTTTGTTTGTATCCAGACTACCTAGACAAACTCTTACAAATGATTTGTTTGTATCCATACTACCTAAAAAACATGGGTCTACCATTACAAATGGTTTTGGTCACACCTAATTCATAATACATTTAGCATTGTATTATTGATAGAAAACATTTACAAAACAAACATTGTCAAACCCATAAGTAAATGGTCAATAAAGTGGAGCAAACTATCATCTATATAGGTATAGATCCACCTTCAAATGATTTTTTTGTATCCATGCTGCCTCAAGACAAGCTCTGGGAGATGTAGATGTCTACATGCATCCAATCAAATGTACTAAGGGAACATCAATATCCACTAAAATGGTTTATTGTAGCAGTAGTTTTCATAAGGTTTTCAATTGACCTTAACGTGGGACAAACTATCAAGTTTTACCTGCATGACGCCAATAGTGCAAATATTGTATCTAGTTACATATCTTCTAACTCGAGGATGGTCCTCATCATAAGTGGGATTCAAATCCCAATAACCCTACTTGTATATCCAAGTTTGTTACAATTTCAAAACAACATTATTTAACAAAAAATATACAATTTAAAAAATCATTTATTTATTTATATGTGAAAAGTGTTCATATGGGTGAAACTATTGCTTGCAAGTTTCTCATACATATGTGTCAATGTGGAAATTCCCAAGGAATATCCTCCACACATTTGCATATTACTAAAGAGGCACAAGTAGGACACACTAGTTGATGTCGCACTTTCATCAACAAATATTGTGCATTTCACAAGATGAGCAAATAAACCCTAACAAAACAGTTCCATTTGCAATGGACACAAGAGTCATACACCTCATGATCCAACTCATCTGACACATGCACCATGACATTGTGTCATCTCTATGGAGGCACCACTTATGTCCATATTAAGAAATTTAATCAACATTGGTGTTTTTGTCATCGCATCCAATGTGACATACGTGCAAAACTATCCCACAATAGGGATGTGCAGCAGTGTAGAGACGTCGTCAAGGATGATGGTCATCTCTCCAACAAAAAAGTGGAAATTATTTGTCTCCCTATGTCACTTCTCAATAATGGCAGAGACAAATGTTGTTATGCAAAAACAAGATCTAGAGGGGGTGAATAGATCTTTTGGATTTTAGTTTATTGAAAACGTGAATTAGCCTGTTAAAATTTTGATTTCTTCCTTGATTATGAAAAAAAGATGCAAATGGAAAATCCAATTCTTGATGCAACATAGAATAGAAAAGAAGAAAGGTGCAAAAATAATTTTTATACTAGTTCACTCTTTACAAGAGCTACATCTAGTTACCTAATCACAAATGAAAGTTTCACTAATCACAACAATTCTTACAAGTAATTACAACTCTAGTAAAATTCAAAGAATCCAACAGGAACCCAAGTCTTGAACCTTACAAGACTCTGCACATATAGAACACCCTGTTGTAGAATCTACTGAATAACCCTAATCCAGCAACACACACAAGCAATGTACAATGAAATGAAATCCCTTGAATATCAATACAACAATGGTGAAAATCAAATTCAAAGATGATCTCCTATGCAACCCTCAATTAACAATTGAATGATCAAAGAAAGTCAATCTTGAATAGCCCAGTCAAATCTTCTTGCTCACTATAATTCTCTCTCAAAGTGCTTTCAAAAATTGTCTAAAAGTATTCACTCAAATTCTTTTAATTCAAACTATTTAAATGATAATGGTTTTTGAAGAAAACTTACAGTTTTAATAAATTAAAAACATGACTTAATGTGTTAATTTTAATTCCCAATAAAATTAATGGATTAGTTCGAATTTTTAATGAACTAAAACTTTGTCATAATATTTCACAATTTGAGCAATGGAGTTTGCGTTTGACAGACAATGTATCTCGTCAGACGATTACCACATCAAATCATGCTTGTATTGTCTGACAGACGATACTCTTTATAGTTCATTAGATGATAAGTCGTCATATGATAAGTCATTAGATGATACACTTCAACAATATTAAATTAATGATGATTCCTTTGAAGTACATGAACATTCCTTCATATCATCCTAAGCATTAAATCCAAGGATATCTCAGGTCTTCTCAAAGCATGCGTTGAAAAAAGAGCTAAAGCTGCTTTATCACACCAAATTCCTGACGCACTCAATTTTGCCAACTCTTGAAGTACACCTACTATGTACAAAAGTCTACTTACACTAAAAAAAAGTAAAACTTACTTTCCAAGGTAGGATAAATGCTACAAGTTATCAGGTTGTGTGCTTAAAGAAAGAGCATGCATTTATTGCATGAAGAGTTGCATTTAATGAACTTTACGTGAAGTATCAAACAAATGATTGAAGATCAAATTGTTGAAGCCAACCTAAAGCTAAGGATGTTAGAATGAAATTCTAACGGCTAGCTGCTTTAAAGCACTATATAAGAGTCAAGTTCAAGGAAGAAAACAACAAGAAGTAGAAACCAAGGTGATTTGTGCTTAAGCTTTTGATTCTCTAATGTTTTTTATCCTTACTCTTTAAGCTTTTAAAGAACACCTTGAGTGTTCAACAAACTCTAGAAGAAAGCCTTTTCGTTCTATCCGTCTGTAAGATGTTTCTCTTCTAGACTAACAAACCTATGATTTCTAATCACACTCTTTATATATTGTAAATGGGTTAGTGATGAGTCCTTGACCACTAATAAAGGAGAGGATTGTCCTAAGAGGATCACAAGAAGCATGATGAGAAGAGACACTTCCTTCTCACACTCTTTCTTTAGTTTATTTAGCATTTCCATCTTGTCTTAAAATTTTCTAGACTTATGTTTCTTTTATTTTGATTGTAGGTTTGCTCTTTGTACACCCTTTTCTACGTTTGGGAGCCTTGTTTGAAGAATAGAGCATTGGACCCAAAGCCCACACCTAGGACATCCAAGACAAGGAGGAGGAGTCTGTTGGAGCACTAGACGGTCTAATACCCCTAGACGGTCTAATGATTAGAGCTGTCAAAACAGGTGGCCCAGCCTAATTGGACCAGTCCCTATGAGCCAAGATAAAAAAATCTAACAGTCCAACCTATCCTATATTTTAAAACGGGCTAAAATTTTTGGCCTGACATGACTCTATGTTAGGCCAACGGGCCAACAGACCATTTTTGGCCTTATTAAAGTTAGAAAAATATTACAACATATTACTAATGTAATATTTTTATCAACAATAAATAATATATAAATATATAATAAATTTATATGAAAGTTGATGTAAAACTGTTTATGTTTGAACAACTTATAAAATAAATTTAAAACATCTATTAAACACTTCCAATATAGTCAAACATTTCTAGTACTTTACCATATTTATTTTCTTAGTCTCTTCATATTTCTATTCAAAATTATTTCTCTTATTATTATAGATAGATCACTAATTGGAAGAGTACTCCTGGTGCTGTCATAAGGAGTAAGAACTCTACAATACAGAAGGTAAAAAGCATAAAAACCTATTTAATATTTTACAATAACTTTACTTTATATAATTCACTAAATATTAACAAAATAAGACAAACTCCCATAATGATATGAGAAAAACATAAGTAAATATAGAGTTCTGATTAAAAATGTAACAAATGAGAATATAAATTAACAAAAAGTAAAGAAGAACCTAAACTAATATGAAACAAAGAAGTTGTGATAACTGCAATGGTGAATGTAATACAAGGTATGAAGGAAAGAAATGAATGAGAGAATAGAAACTCTAAGACGCTAGAATTTCTTTCTTTGGTATGACAACATAAAAATTAAAACTAAAAATTTAATATAAAAAATAAACGGGTCAGTCCATTAGCCTACGGGCTAGCCTAGCCTTGGCCCATATAAGCATCTGGCTAAATGGGCTAGGCTAAAAATGACCTATTGTTATTTAGGCCACTATTTTTTAAGCCTAGCCTGACCTGAATCATAGGCCACAAGGGTCGGCCTGTCGCACCAGACCCATTTTGACAGCTCTACTAATGATGTTGTGATGCGCTAAATGGTGTTTCGATCATAACAAAAACAATGTATTATGTATGTTTTATCATCTAACAAAGTTGCTTTGGGAAGTTGACCAACTATAGAAAATATAAGACTCCTAGAAGGTTTCAGTTAAGTCTGTCAAACAGTCTACTAGTGTGAACCTCACTTAATCTAAAATAAGAAAGCTTAATCACACTCAGATTTTCTATTCGAAATCAATAACAAGTTAATTGGAAAAAAATCAAGTTTAAAACAATTACGAATTAAGCAAGTATTTGAATAGAATGCGCAATGTTCAAAATAAAGAACAAACAAGAAAATAGACGATACTGCGCGAACACAACCTGTGATATTATTTTTATTTTTTTGAATTGTTTCCTTTCATGAATTAATCAACGAGTTTCAAAAATCATAAAGACTTTCCTAATCAAGTGTCCAACAACTCTAAGGACGCAGATTCTGCTACACATGAAGATTATACCAGATATCATTTATGATTCTGCAATGCAAAGATTAAGTATGAATTGAAACACGAATTATAGTTATAAGAAGACTTGAATATTGAAAGTTGAAGACAACAACACAAGCAAAAACAATCAAGCATTTCAGCTACCATAGTCTGTCAGCAAAGCATCTAGTAGTTATATAAGTGGGTGTGAGCGAAAAATTATTATAATACTTTGAGCAATACCCAATGAGCTAAATTGTACTCCCATATGTTATAAGAGAGAATCCTTTTCTTTTATGCTAAGGTCTTAATCTCAGGGGGAGATTGAGATTGGTATAACCAAGAGTGGTTTGTGTACTCGTTGTAATCATTTGTTCGATTAGTGGAACCTCTTAAAGAATAATTCTTAAGGGAAAACTGGATGTAGCCTGTGAGTTTTGGGTGAACCAGTATAAAGATCTTTTGTTGTCTCTTTCAGCGTTAGATGGTCTAGTCTGCCATATCATCCAGTAGACGGTCCGATGTGTTCCCATGAAAAAGTCTCTATTCAACGCCCCTTCCAGAGCCTCTTATTTCAACAGTTAACATTAAACCTTGCCCCTGGGGTTAGTTCGTCACTGAACTTCAGGAAAGGTCCTATTTGGTTATAGAATCCATGGAGAACGAAGGTCAAGCCATAAATCGTCCACTCCTATTCTATTAGAAATAATGACAATGCAAAATCCTAGAGGGGGGAGGGGGGTAAATTGGGTTTTCAAAATCTTTTTAGGGTTAAAATAATTTTCCAGATTTTAAATTCACTTTCAATTTCAAGATTAAAATCAAGATTTGGATTTTCCTTAATTTTTGATAAACACAATCGAGATAGCAATCCTAAATATGATCCGACTACAATAAAATAAAGAGAGAGGGTAAAAGAGAGACGAACACAGATGATTTATATTGGTTCGGATTTAGCTAATCCTACATCGAGTGCTCGATCACCACAACATGTGATGATGTACCCCACTATCTTTAATTGCAATTACAAACACCAATCCAGTGACAACATGTAAAAACAAATAAAGATGAACAAAAACACCTCCTTAGACACACTAAGGATGATCCCACCTCTCTTGAGCCACAAGAGATGAACAAACACCTCCCTTCAGAACAGATTCAAGGGATGAATTACAAAGATCAATAACCAGGAAAGAAATCACCTGATGTGTGATGGATATCAAAGCTTAAGCACAAGTAAATCACCACTTCCAAGAATCAAGATCAACCCTAAGAGAGCAAGAAAGCGACTTTGAAAAGATTTGAGCGCAAAACACTATAATTTTCGTGTTTGATCTGTTGTGTGTTAATCTTAAGACCTTACCATTCAATTTATATTTCAAAATTAGCTTAGGGTTTATGTTCTTTAGGTTCATTCAACATTTAATTCTCAAAACTTTGTTTTTAATCGATTGTATAAGAGTCATAATCGATTATTCCAGAGAGAAGTGAAAAAACAGTTTCAACTTGAAATAATCGATTAGTTTAGGAAATAATCAATTATTTTGCAAACCTAGAAAATAATCGATTGTCAAGACCAAATAATTGATTGTTTGGTTCATTAAATCAATTTACTTGGATTTTAAGTGATATAACCGATTCTATTTCGAGCCCTAATTGATTAAAAGCGTAGAAAATGCTTACGAAAATTTGACTTGCTCACAAAGTTGAATAGGTCTTGGGGGGAAAGTATGACTTACTCTTTTTATCCAACACCCACATCTAAATCTTCTATTCAATATTCTTCAATAACTAAGCAAATCTTCTAGATTTCCATAATTGATTACTTTAAATCTTCATCATTGAATATTTGATTTGCCTTTAATCTTATGACGCAACCTTCCTTTTTGGGATAAATTCAAGTCTTTAATGTTGCAATATACTCCATATCTTCATCATCAAAACACCAATCTTCAAGATTCTTTTCGAATTTAATTCTTCAACAAATCTTCTAAGTAAATCTGCATTCTTTCTTGAATTAAATCAACAATCTTCCCTTGTTTAATGATGATAAAAAACTTAAAGACTTGTGATTGATATCCTGAAATAATCTTAGAAAATATTTTATGGATATCTCCATCATAAATGTTAGTCCACCAAGGAAATAATATGGGCAATCTTATATCAATCAATTTTGCAATCAGAGTTTATATATTCAAGATTCAAACATTCAAATTTTAAATTTTCAGAGTTAGTTTCAGTACAAACATTCAAAAACTTCCCTTATTCTCCCCCTTAATCTTTCCTTTTAATACTTAAGTTCAATTATGATATAGATCCCTCAATCAATCCCAAATATCTCTCCCCCTTTTTGAACATATTCAAAATGTTAAGAGAATTTCACACAAATACATGTTGAAGCACAATAGGGACACATTTGAATAATAAACATATCATTGAACTCAAGATGAACATAATACAATGAAGAATAAAAAAAAAAAGAACAGCAGCTGCATACACACAAAAATGAAAATACAAGAAGAGAGGAAACAATGGAGTAATGAACCAAGTAATCAAACATCCTACTTAATTTCTTCATTACGCTCATCTTCTTCTTCACTTTCCTCAGCTGGTTATTTTCGCTTAGAAGATCTAACTTCATCTTCTTTAGGGGATAAGTCTTCAATTTCTAATTTCCTTTCAACTCTGTATACTCTCATTTAAGCCTTTATCACACAATTGACTAATGCTTAGCAAATTATGCTTCAAGCCGTCTACAAGTAGGACATCATGAATCTTTAATGAGTCACCAATATCTCCACTTCCAATAATTTTTCCCTTTTTGTTATCTCCGTAAGTTACAAATCCTTGTTCCTTCTTTTTGAAACTTATGAATTTGCTTTTGTCTCCTGTCATATGTCTTTTGAACACCCGCTATCAAGATACCAAAGAGACTTTTTGGATTTGGAACCAACCTACAAAACAAACAAGAATTATTTAGGTCCCCTAAAATTACTTATTAGGGTCTTCATGAGTTAAAAACACTTTTTTCTTTGGGAACCCATGTATATTTCCCATTAGGAACACTAAAATATCGAATATGACATTTATTGATTGTATGACCTTTATGCATGTAGTAGAAACAAGTAGGAGCATTAGGTTCTTTTGGAATATTTTTCTCTTCAAAAACTTTCTTTTATTAGAAGTTTGACCTTTCACAAACATAGTTTTGGTGGGTCTTTGGTTACTCTTAAATGTATATCCTAGCTCTGCCTTTTGGTACATCCCTTTCTGCATTTTTAAAACATTATTCAAACTTTGTTGTCCCATAGTAAATTTAGAAAGGGATATCTCAAGATAAGAAATTTTATTTTCAAACACTTTGCATTTTTCACCAGCAGAAATCTTGGATTTACACTTACATGGTACCTTTGACTTTTCCAAATCATCTTTCAAAATCTTTTTCTCTTCTTCCAAATTAACAACTTTCTTTTATAATCACTTTTCAGTTTGTTGTGAAGAGATGTAAGCTTTTTAGACTTTTCACAAAGATCAAGAAATTCATCAAGTATCATCATAGTCATTAGGAAGATCAGAATCACTTACCTTGCTGCATGTGATTCAGCATCATCTGCCATAAGACAAAGATTAGCTTACTCTTCTGATTCACTTGAACTTTGATAGGAACTTACTTCATTATCATCCCAAACAACATATGCTTTCTTCTTCTTTTTGTTGAAGGATTTCTTGCTTTTCTTTTCCTTCTCTTCCAACTTCTTGGGATTTGGACAATCTGATCTCAAGTGCCCCCTTTTTCTACAATCATAACATTTATAGTTATCAGTAGAATTTGAATTTTTAGATTTCTTACCTTTCTTATGGTTGCCTTTCTTTTTGTTCTTTATGAACTTCTTGTATTTCTTTACAAACACATTGATGTCAACACACTCTAAATCATCATCAATATCACTACTATGCTCTTTAATGGATTTGACCTTGAAAGCAACACCTTTTTTTTTATGTCTTCTTCTTCACCTTTGAAGCGACCTAACTCGATCTCATGTTCTCTAAGCTTTCCAAAGAGAGTTGTAATTGTCATGCTTGTAAGATTCTTTGACTTTGTGATAGCCGTCACTTTAGGTTGCCATGACTTTCCTAAAGATTTTAATATTTTTACATTCAATCTTCGATATCGAATTTCTTACCTAAAGCCTTCAAATGGTTGACAATGTGAGTAAATCTTTTTTGGACATCATAGATTGTTTCTCCTTTGTTCATGCAAAACATCTCATATTCTTGAATCAAGGTATTCTTCCTTGATCGATTTACATCCTTTGTGCCTTGATGTGTGACTTTAAGAGTGTCCTACATCTCTTTTGTTGTTTTGCAATCTGAAAGCCTGTAAAACTCATCAACAGTTAAAGTAGATCATATCATATTACACGCCCTAATATCACATTTATATTCCATGTACTCATCTCGTGTCCATTGAGATCGCTCCTTTGGTACTTGCACTTTATTAATAGTATGCATAGGGATAGAAGGACCATTTATAACTACATCCCAAACACCTTGATCATTTGACCTAAGGAAAATCTCCATCCTCATTTTTCAAAAGTGATAGTTTTCACCTGTAAAGAGTGATGGTATATGAATAGTAGCACCCTCAATAAAAGGATGACCTTGCACTTCTATAAGGATCTTTGATTTTAAGTAATTTTCAAAAACCAGCTCTAAGGCCAATTGTTAGAAACAATGACAATGCAAAATCCAAGAGGGGAGGGGGGTGAATTGGGTTTTCAAAAACTTTTTAGGGTTAAAATAACTTTCCAGATTTTAAATTCACTTTCAATTTCAAGATTAAAATCAAGATTCGGATTTTCCTTAATCTTTGATAAACACAATCGAGATAACAATTGTAAATATGATCTGACTACAATAAAATAAAGAGAGAGGGGAAGAGAGAGATGAATGCAGATGATTTATACTAGATCAGATTTAGCCAATCCTACATCCAGTGCCTGATCACCACAACACATGATGATGTACCCCACTATCTTTAATTGCCATTACAAACACCAATCCAGTGACAACATGTAAAAACAAAGAAAGATGAACAAAACCACTTCCTTAGACACACTAAGGATGATCCCACCGCTCTTGACCCACAAGAGATGAACAAACACCTCCCTTTAGAACAAATCCAAGGGATGAATTACAGAGATCAATAACCAGGAAAAAAATCACTTGAGCGTGATGGATATCAAAGCTTAAGCACAAGTTAACCACCACTTACAAGAATCAAGATCAACTTAAGAGAGCAAGAAAGTGACTTTGAAAAGATTTGAGTCCAAAACATTGTAATTTTCGTGTTTGATTTGTTGTGTGTTAATCCTAAGACCTTGCCATTCAATTTATATTTCAAAATTAGCTTAGGATTTACGTTCTTAGGTTGATTCAACATTTAATTCTCAAAAACTTTGTTTTTAATTGATAGTATAAGAGTCATAATCGACTATTTTAGAGAGGAGTGAAAAAACAGTTTCAACCTAAAATAATTGATTATTTTAGGAAATGATCAATTGTTTTGCAAACCCAAAAAAATAATTGATTGTCAAGACCAAATAATTGATTGTTTGGTTCATTAAATTAGTTTACTTGGATTTTAAGTGATATAATCGATTCCATTTCGATTCCTAATCGATTAAAAGCGTAGAAAATGCTTACGAAAATTTGACTTGCTCTCAAGGTTGAATAGGTCTTGGGGGGAAAGTATGACTTACTCTTTTTATCCAACATCCACATCTAAATCTTCTATTCAAGATTCTTCAATAACTGAGCAAATCTTCTAGATTTTCATCCTTGATTACTTTAAGTCTTCATGATTGAATATTTGATTTGCCTTTTATCTTTATGATGCAACCTTCCTTTTTGGGATAAATTCAAGTCTTTAATATTGCAATGTACTCCATATCTTCATCATAAAGAAAACAATCTTCAATATTCTTTTTGGATTTAATTCTTCAACAAATCTTCTAAGTAAATTTGCACTCTTTCTTGAATTAAATCAACATGTTCAAGGGTGAAAGATAGGATCACTAGAAGCTAAACCACAACAAATCTACCAATGAAAGATCTAAGCACATGATTCATTAATCTCATAAAAGTACTAGGCGCATTGGTAAGACCAAAAGACATAACCATCCACTCTTAAAGTCCACGGTCCATGTTTAGTTTTAAAAGCGGTTTTCCATTCATCTCGTTCACTAATCCTAATTTGATTGTAACCACTTTTCAAATCAGTTTTAGAAAACACTTTGGATCCATGGAGTTCATCAAGCATATCACCCAAACATGGAATAGGATGTCTATACTTAATGGTAATGTTGTTAATAGCTCTACAATCAATACACATCCTCCATGACCCATCTTTCTTTGGCACCAAAATAACTGGCATAGCACAAGGACTCATGCTTTCCCTTATCCATTCTTTGTCAAGGAGTTCCTCAATTTGTTTTTGATTTTCTTTGGTCTCTTGAGGATTGCTCCTATATGCTGGCCTATTTGGAAGAGTGACCCCCGATATCAAGTCCATATGATGCTCAATTCCTCTCAAAGTTGGAAGTCCTTTTGGAGGGTCTTAAAAAGTTATGAATAGTTTTGTACAAACTTACACACACACACACGCACACATGCGTGTATGTATATATTATTACTAGAGCTATCAAAAAGAGTAATCTAACCTGACCTGATCCTATAGGCCAAGTTAAGAACATCTAATAGCCCAACCTAGCCTACATTTTAAAACAGACCATAAATTTTGGCCTAACTTGACCCTATATCGGGACCATGGGCCAACGAGCCATTTTTGGCGTGATTAAAAATTAAAATATTTACAACTATGTATATACAAGAAATCATGATATATTATAGTCCAAAAGTCTAAAGTTTGATATTCAACAATTGAATGCATTATAGAACAACATCACATATCTTGGTCTAATATTATTTTTTTATCTAACCAACAAGAATAATGCAACCTAACATTGAGTCCAAACTTGTCTTTCTTTAACACACCATTCAACTTAACTTTTATAAGTACATGTACCCCCATTCCTCTCATAATTTTGTTAAATAAAGACAAGAATTAAAGCATCACCATGAAAACACAGGACAATTGATTTTGTCTTTAGTCTTGTACCACTCCCATATATGAAAATAAATATATTAAATAATTTTCTCTTTACACATTTCCTTTTCCTTAATAACAATTTTATTCCTCGCCCTCCACACCCACACACGCCAAATAACCTTTGCACATAAGATATATATTCTTTGATCTAATGATATTTGAAACAATTTTATTAATGTCTTTCACATCCATAACATAACATGTGTAATTAAAATAAAATAAAAATAAAAAATAAAAAAATTAACATAAAAGAAAAAATGAGTCAGTGTATTAGCCTACGGGCTAGCCTGGTCTTGACCCATACGAGCTTAAGGGCAAAAGGGCCAGGCTAAAAAAATGCAGATTTCTGTTTTTGCTACCATTTTTTAAGCCTGGTCTAACCTAAATCATAGGTTACGCAGGCTGGTCCATTGGACCAAACCTATTTTGACATCTCTAATTGTTGCTGACAACAAAAGATAATATTAGACTAATATATGTGATGTTGTTCTATAATGCATATAATTATTGAATATTAAACTTTAGACTTTTGGATAATAATATATCATGATTTTTTTGTATAAACATAGTTGTAATCCTTTTAATTTTTAATTAGGCCAAAATAGCTCGTTGGTCTGCGGGCTCGACATGGGGTCAGACTAGGCCAAAATTTATGACTCATTTTTGTAGATTAGACTAGGCTGTTAGGTCTTCTTAATTTGACTTGTAGGGTTAGGTTAGGCCAGACTAAACCATCCGTTTTGAAAACTCTAATGAAGACCAAGAAAACGACAAGAAAACAAGCAACAAAGAGAAAAACCATTTTGAGGAAAATCAATGAAAGCACGGAGCAGAGTTGGTCGATCCCGCTATGATACCATATAGAGAAACTATATGGTATTCAACTAAAAACACAAGGACAAAAGCATAAGAGAGAAAACATGACTCTTTATTTTACATATATTATTCCTACGTGGTTAAAAAGCACATGGAACCAAGGTTTATATATAAGCATGTGAAAAGAAATAAAGCAGACCTTGCTAGAATAAAGGGATGAGTTTAAGAGGGGGTGAATTAAACTCTCAAAAGATTTTCAAAAATGTTGGCCAATTAAAAAACAATCAGATTTTTACTCACAGCTGCAACCAAAACCAGTTCTTTAAAGATTCTTGAAATGCTTTGATCAGTGCATCATATATTCATCTCATTTAGAAATTCAATTAACAATTGCAAAAATTAAAGAGTAAGGGAGAAGAAGATCAACACTAGTGACTTTTATATTGGTTCAACTTCATAAGAAGGCTACATCCAGTTTCCTAACGTGCAGATCAATCCATCCACTACTTCAAAGTTTTCACAGAACCTTACAAGTAAAATACAATGAATTTCAAAAGCACCTTGATCTTGAACTTTACAAGATTCGTCTACCCTTGTAAAACCCTATTACAAGAACCTCTTAATCACCTTGATCAAGAAGGATTATACCCAATATGAAATTATAGAAGATTATGAAATGAATTCACCTGATAAATACAGGAGTGTGTAAAATAGAACACAATTCCAGGTGATGACTTCTATGGAAAGATTTGTTGGAATAAATGGCTGAGTTTAAGAGGGGGATGAATTAAACTTTCAAAGATTTTCGAAACCCAATGCCCAATTATGAAAAACTAGATTCGAATTGAAGATTTAAACCAGTTTTTATAGGTTCTTGAAATGCTCTTAATCAATTGATCATATACCAAATTCAATTTCAATTCAAACTTCAATTACCGAATGGAAAGAGTTAAAGGGAAGAAGAACAACACAGCAGATTTATACTGGTTCACCTTTCAACAAAGGCTACATCCAGTTTCCTAAACAAACAAATTCAATCAATTTACTAAAAACCAGTTTTTACATGAACACTACATGCAAAACCGAAACCAGAAAGCTGCACCAAGTCTTGAACCCTACAAGACTTCTAAACACCTGTAAAACCCTATTACAAGATCTCTTAATCACCCTGATTAAGATACGAACACGCAGCTAACCAACACACACAAAAAGATTGAATAAACCTGGAGTTCTTCAATGCAGAAACGAAAAACAGAGCATCAGCAAGAACGAAAAACAGAGCATGCACTTCTTGATTTGATTCGCACTCAATTGAATCTTGATTGTCTTGGAGTGATTAGCAAAATGTTTTAGAGTGTAATAGGAACGTTCTTGCCCAATGGGTTCTTTAGAAAATGTTTCGTCACTTAGTTCTTTGGATTTCAAGATATATATAGAAAACTGTTAAAACTGATTCTGCAGGAAATAGTCGGTTGAAATCGCGTTTTAGCCGGTTGTTTTCATTAAAACCAATTTTCCAATGAGCACCTTTTTTCTGGAACTGGAAATCAGTCAGTTGAAATCTCGTTTTAACTAGCTATTCCGAAAACTGAAAATTCTCGAACAAAGCTACCAGGATTTTAAGCTGGTTTAAATTTCGAAACGATCGGCTGAAATTTCCCAAATACAAAGCTTTGAAAAACGAAGAACAGTTTAACTAGTTGAAATCAGATTTTTAACCAGTTAAAAATCAGTTAAACCTTTGAAATCATTTTAAAACCTTTTTAAAACATTTCAAAACATTTTAAACCCCAAGATTAAGACCAAGATAAATTGAAATGCATCTTACCACACAACCTAAGACTCTCTAATCCTAAGACAAATTCTTCATTCTTCAAGCACCAACATCTTCATCATTAAAGGTGGTTGCAGACATCAAATCCACTTGAAACCAAGTCTTCAAGTCCAACAAACTCCCCCCATTTGATGATGACAACCACTTGATGCATTCATTGTCTTTGAAGAATGTAGGAGTCCTGCACAAAACAAAATACAGCAGCAAATAGCAGAACAGTGTGGTAAAAACAATATAGCAGAAAAATAGCAGCAGAAACAGAGCAGCAGCAGCAGCAGATTCAGATTCTCCCCCTTTCACTTGCACTTGCTCTTCATGTGCCTTCAAATGCATTCAACAATTTCTCCCCCTTTGGAATCATCAAATAGCACCAGAAAAATAACATAGCATATGCAGTAAAATAAGATTGTCCAACATACATGGGCATTATAACCCAATTAGAAACAGCAGCAACAACTAACTAACAGCACATGAACAAAACAAAATTTAAAAGAAAAGGCAAGCAGCAGCAGCTTGAGCTCCAACAGCAGCAACAAGACAGACAATATGCAGTACAAGACCATATGACCAACAGCAGTAATGACCGCATATCAAAAAACTTCAGCAGAGATTAGTCATTATCTTCTTCACTAACATCACCAGGAGTAGCATAAGAACCCATGTTTGTTTGTGCAAGTTGGGCATGTAAATCTTCAATACTTTGATCAATGCGCCCAAACCTATTCATGCAGTAGTTGTGATGATATTGTTGATGAGATTGGATGGAATCAAATCTTTGTAACACTGTTTGTTCAAACAATGAAAGTGGAGATCCACGGTCAACTGGAGGAACATAAGGTACAATGTCTCCCATCATGGAGTATCCGTCTGCACCAGGTTCAGAATTTCCAGCTTCATCAGTTGCAGCTCCAGCACCAGCAGAAGTTCCAGCAGCATTTGGCCCTGCATTGACAGCTTCCTGTGCAGCAGACCAAGCTCCATTGCTTTTGGTAAAGCCAAACTTAAAGAGAAAGCCATTGTCCAGCTGATGGGTTCGCCCTATGCTGATTTTCTGTTCACCTCTAATGTCCACACCAAAGTACTCAAGGAATTTGGAAATTATTACAGCATATGGAAGACGATAATCAGGCAGCCTTTTGGACTTCATCATGTGATCTTTGATGATATGAATCCAGTTAATTCTCACAGATTTCATCAAACAAAAAATTAGAAGAAGATCACCTTCATTCAATGTAGCATGATTGCTTCCCCTTGGAGTGATCATCCATGTGATGATAAATGTAAGCACCCTTGCTGTCAAGGTAAGTCCACCAACCTGAAATCCACGAACAGATCCTTGAGGGTTCCTCAAACACTCTTTGTACATTTGCACCTTGTTAAAGTCTTCCAAGGAACCACACAAACCCCTGCTAACTACAATGCCGTCAGTTTTGAAGCCCCCTACTCTTTTCCAAATAGAGTTGTTTATGATCATTTATGTTCCTTTCACTTTGGAAGTTAAAACAGATCCATCATGTTTGAGATTTGTGTAAAATACTTTCACCAAATCTGGGTATATGAACCCATTTAATTCCAGAAATTGCTGCAGATCCTGATGTTGAATCATGGCTATAATATCAGTCAGTCCTTCATCTTCCAGCCACTGAAAACTGAGCACTTTGGGTGAGTTAACAACCTTCCTACTGATATGGGATTGGAACTTCTCAATCCTCTCTTCATCACCTTCGAACCAAGCTTCTATAGACCCATGTCTATAAGTATGAGTTGCTGGAATTTCTGGTTCCTTATTTTTGGATGACCCAGCCTTTTTTGATCTCTTCCTTGGGTTGCTTGAGGAGGCCATTGCAGAAACGAGAAAGTGTAGAGAAGCAGTGTATAGAGAATGTATTATGCAGATTTTACACGGGCAGGGTGAATAACAATGAAGCAATGCACAGCACATGTATTTAACATTTCAGATTTTCAAATTTTTAACAAATTAATGTTTTATTTAGTCAAAGAGGGAATCAAATGCATTCAGTTGGAATATATTGGACAGAGATATACAGCAGGCACAGTCTTGACCAAAGAATTCAGTTGGTTGAATGCAACACGTATCTGGAGAGAGAAACCAGCTAAAAACAAAGTAAAAGCACTACAAGACAAAATAGCAGTCAAGATTCTTTTAAAACAGCTTTATTTATCATGTTTAAAGTACAATTCTCAATTAATCAACTTAAATGCACCAATTAAGTGTGAATTAATGCAGTTTAACAGTAAATTTGCTCAAATTTTAAACTTTGCATGGTGACAGGCAATTTTAGTCGATTGATTTATGAAAAACAGGTGATTAAAATAGAAAATTTGATATCGATTTAATGCGAGATAAATGATTTTAAGCGACCGAATCGATAGATTAACCGACTAAAACAGAGACAGATATTACTGCACATCCACTGCAGCCCCAAATTATGCGAAACAACTGATTAAAAGCCCGAAACAACTAACTAAAATCCTGAATAGCATTGCAGATTATACTTATAACATCCAATATGCAAATTTAACTGCAATTAATCAACACATATGCAGATTTAACCATTCAAACATATAAAACAATATGAAAAACAGCAGAAATGAATCATATACATGAATTACATCACATTTGAAACATCAAGAACACCCAACTCATTTCTTAATTGGAAAAACCTATCTTTTGGGAGTGGTTTGGTAAATATATCAGCAAGTTGGTTATTAGAATCAACAAATTCAATTATGCAATCTCCTTTTTGAACATGATCCCTAATGAAATGATGCCTTATTTCTATATGTTTCGTTCTAGAGTGCAAAATAGGATTTTTTGTTAAGTTGATAGCACTTGTATTGTCACACCTAATAGGAATGTGATCTAGTTTCAAACCATAATCAAAAAGTTGCTGTTTTAACCAAAGAGTTTGAGCACAACAGCTCCAGCTGCAACATACTCGACTTCAGCGATGAGACAAAGCCACACTAGCTTGCTTTTGCTATACCATGATACTAGACTACTTCCTAGTAGATGACAAGTTCCACTAGTGCTTTTTCTATCAAGTTTACATCCAGCAAAGTCTGCATCCGAATAGCCCACTAGATTAAAAGAAGCACCTTTAGGATACCACAAACCAACATTAATAGTTCCTTTTAGATATTTCAAGATTCTTTTGGCAATTGCAAAATGTGATTCTTTAGGATTAGATTGAAACCTAGCACACATGCATACACTAAACATTATATCGGGCCTACTAGCGGTTAGATATAATAGTGAACCAATCAAACCTCTATACTTAGTGGAATCAAAAGGTTTACCACTTTCATCCGCATCAAGATAGTTCTCTGGTAGCCATGGGTGTGCTTGATTCTTTGCAGTTGTCCATCTCATATTTCTTTAATGACTCTTTGCAATATTTTGACTGATTGAGGAATGTTCCATGATCTAATTGCTTGACTTGTAAGCCTAAGAAGAAGTTTAGATCACCCATCATTGACATCTCAAACTCCCCTGCATAGCTGCAACAAATTCTTCACAAAGCTTCTCATTAGTGGATCCAAAGATTATATCATCCACATAAACACTGCACAAGTATTATGCTGTCCAAAGACTTTCTAATGAACAAAGTTTTATCAACTTGGCCCCTTTCAAAGTTTTGAGAGATAAGAAAGTTACTTAACCTTTCATACCATTGTCTTGGAGCTTGCTTGAGTCCATAAAGAGCCTTTTTGAGCTTATATACATGGTTAGGCAATTTGTGATCAACAAATCCAGATGGTTGTGAAACATAGATTTCTTCATTTATATATCCATTCAAAAATGCACTTTTCACATCCATTTGATGCAGTTTGAATCCAATCATGCATGAGAAAGCAAGTAATAACCTAACAGCTTCTAACCTAGCAACAGGAGCATATGTTTCCTATAATCTATTCCTTCCTCTTGGTTATACCCTTTAGCTACAAGCCTAGCCTTGTTTCTAGTTATTACTCCTTGATCATTCATTTTATTTTTAAACACCCACTTTGTTCCAATTATATTCATGTTAGGTGTGCAAGGGACTAGTTCCCAAACCTCATTCCTTTTAAATTGGTTCAGTTCATCTTGCATTGCCAAAATCCAGTTTTCATCCAATAAAGCATCGTCAACACATTTAGGTTCAACTTGGGAAACAAATGCAGCAGTTAAACATGTATCACGAATAGACCTTCTTGTAGAAACACCTCTTTGAACATCTCCTATCACATTTCCAATGGACAAATTGCGAGGCACCCTCCATTCTTTAGGTAGATCATTTTCTGCAGAATTTAATTCGGTGCCGAGATTTCGATCGGTTCTTTTTATTTTCACCAGCTAAAATACCACCTGCAGCGAGCTTTTTCGGTTTCTACATGTCCAGTTGATACACCTTCAATTAAGTTCTCTTCACTGCACCTGCACCACTCACTTGCACCTTCATTTTGCACATTAGTCTCATAAAAAACAACATGTATTGATTCCTCAATGATAGCTAATCTCTTGTTGAAGATCCTATATGCTTTGCTATGTAAAGAATAGCCTAAAAACAATGCATCATCAGCTTTAGCATCAAATTTGCCAAGTTTTTCTTTGCCATTATTTAAAACAAAACACTTGCAGCCAAACACTCTAAGATGTGCTATGTTGGGTTTTCTCCCTTTGTACAATTCATAAGGGGTTTTCTTCAAAATAGGTCTTATCAAAACCCTATTTATTATGTAACATGCAGTATTTACTGCATCCGCCCAAAAATATTTAGGGATGTTTGATTCATTAAGCATTGTCCTAGCTAGTTCCTCAAGTGATCTATTTTTCCTCTCAACAACACCATTTTGTTGAGGAGTCCTAGAGTGCTGAAAAGTTATGTTTAATCCCATATTTTTCACAAAAATGATTGAACTTTTCATTTTCAAATTCCCCTCCATGATCACTTCTAAGAGTACTTATGCTTGCAGCTGTTTTCATTTTGTAAAACCTTGGCAAGTTTCTTAAAAGCATGAAATGCATCACTTTTATTTTTCAAAAACAAAGTCCAAGTAAACCTAGAATAGTCATCAACAATAACCAAAGCATAATAGTTTCCACCAATACTCATTGTTCTAGATGGACCAAACAAATCCAAATGCAGCGAGTTCCAAAGGTTTTGTTGTTGACACATAATTTTTCAGATTAAAAGAAACTTTGGTTTGTTTACCCTTTTGGCATGCATGACAGATTTTATCTTTCTCAAATTTCAGTTTAGGTAACCCTAAAACAAGTTCTTTTGAAAACAGTTTTTCCAAATGGTTCATGTTAATATGTGCAGCTCTCCTATGCCAAAGCCATGAACTATCTTCCTTAGACATGAGACATGTAAAATTAGTTGCACACATATGATCAAGATCAAGCATATAAATGTTTTCAATTCTCTTGCCTAACATGCAGATTTTATCGAATTTTTCTCAAAGATCTTGCAATGATTTGATTCAAAAGTGATTCTAAAACCTTTATCACATAGCTGGCTAATACTAAGAAGATTATGCTTCAAACCTTCAACATATAACACGTTTTCAATGAGGATTGAAGAAATGTTACCAACATCACCACTTCCAAGGATTTTCCCTTTATTATTATCTCCATATGTGACAAAACCTCCATTTTTCAAGGTGAGTTTGACAAACTTCCTTTTGTCACCACACATGTGCCTTGAACAACCACTGTCTAGATACCACAATGATTCCTTGGCCTTCAAGAACACCTGCAAAACACAATCAATGGAGAGAATTTGGTACCCACATCAATTTGGGTCCAACAAAGTTAATAACCTTTCTACCACATTTTGGCTTCCAAATAAATTGACCACTAGGAACACCAAATTTTCTGATTTTGCATGATTTTGAAGTATGTCCCTTGTTCATACAATAGAAGCAAGTAATGGATGAAGTGCTGGACGGTTTTCTATGTGAAAAGAAATTTCTATAAGCCTTTTGTTTCTTTTGAAAACCATTTTTAAATCCAAGTCCAGCTTTATTCGTTACACAATTTTTAAATTCTAAAAGAGTATCCAAGTTGGCTCTTCCCATGGTGAATTTAGCTAGAGATTTGTTCAAATACTCAATTTGATTTTCTAAAGTTCTGCAGTTTGTGCAGATTTTTCCAGCATATTCATCATTGCAACTTGAAACCTTGTAAATCATTTCCAGATTTTCAAAATCAGTTTTTGAATTTTCCAGCTCTTTCTCTAGCTCTTTCACCTTGTTCTCTAGCCAATTGTTCATACCTTTAAGCCTATTGTTTGAACAAGCAACCTTATTAGCCTCTTCATGCAATTCCAGAAAATTTTGCAGCGGCTGATCATAAGGAAGACCATTTTGAGTAGTGGAGGAACTTACACTACTTGCTGTATCACAATTAGCCATAAGACAAAGATTGGCTCTTTCATCATCACTTGAAGAATCACTAGAGGAGATATCATTCTCATCCCATGCTATGTAAGCCTTCTTGGTTTTGAATGATCTTTCATGCTTCTTTTCTCCATTTCTCTCTTTGTTTTGTGAGTATGGACATTCAGCCTTAATATGTCCCTGTTTTCCACAACCAAAACAAGTAAAGTTAGAAGAAGCTAAATCAGATTTTTTATTATACCTCTTGTTCTTGTAGTCTTTGTTCTTGTATTTCAAGAACTTGTTGAACTTTCTAACTAAGAGGTTCAGATTTTCTGCATCACTTCCTCCATGTCCTTCATCCTCACTATTCTCCTCTTTGTGAACCAAAGTCTTCAAGGCAAGCCCTTTCTTTTTCTTGTCATTGTCTTCTTGTTCAGCAAGTCTATTCAACTCAAGCTCATGTTCCCTTAGCTTTCCAAAAAGTGCAGCAACACTCATTGTTGACAAGTCCTTGGATTCAGAAATTGCTGTAACTTTGGGTTGCCAACTTCGATCCAAACATTTCAGCACTTTGATGTTCAGCTCTTCTTTCTCAAACACTTTTCCAAGGCCGATCAGATGGTTTATAATGTGTGTAAACCTCTTTTGCACATCTGAAACAGTTTCTCCTGGAAGCATTCTGAACATCTCATATTCTTGGATTAAAGTATGCTTTCTAGCTCTTTTAACATCAGTTGTTCCTTCATGAGTAACCTCCAACACTTCCCACATCTCTTTAGCATTGGAACATCTGTGAAACACGAAAGAATTCATCAAGATTAAGTGCGGATGTAATGATGTTCTTTGCTTTACAATCATATTGCACTTTCTTTTGTTCATCAGCATTTAAACTTTCCCATGGTTTCTCTTCTTTAGGGATATACGGTCCATTGACTATAGCATTCCAAATCCCTATATCAATTGATTCAATGAAAATCTTCATTCTCACTTTCCAAAATGGATAGTTTACCCCAGAAAACATAGGTGGCTCTGTTTATAGAAGCACCCTCTGCAAAGGCAATTTTCCTTCGACCATGTTTGAAATTTTTCAGAAAACTTGAATATTTTTCAAGAACCAGCTCTTGATACCAATTGTTGGAATAAATGGCTGAGTTTAAGAGGGGGGGTGAATTAAACTTTCAAAGATTTTCGAAACCCAATGCCCAATTATGAAAAACTAGATTCGAATTGAAGATTTAAACCAGTTTTTATAGGTTCTTGAAATGCTCTTAATCAATTGATCATATACCAAATTCAATTTCAATTCAAACTTCAATTACCGAATGGAAAGAGTTAAAGGGAAGAAGAACAACACAACAGATTTATACTGGTTCACCTTTCAACAAAGGCTACATCCAGTTTCCTAAACAAACAAATTCAATCAATTTACTAAAAACCAGTTTTTACATGAACACTACATGCAAAATCGAAACCAGAAAGCTGCACCAAGTCTTGAACCCTACAAGACTTCTAAACACCTGTAAAACCCTATTACAAGATCTCTTAATCACCCTGATTAAGATACGAACACGCAGCTAACCAACACACACAAAAAGATTGAATAAACACTGGAGTTCTTCAATGCGAGAAACGAGCAAAACGAAAAGCAGGCATGCACTTCTTGATTTGATTCGCACTCAATTGAATCTTGATCGTCTTGGAGTGATTAGCAAAATGTTTTAGAGTGTAATAGGAACGTTCTTGCCCAATGGGTTCTTTAGAAAATGTTTCGTCACTTAGTTCTTTGGATTTCAAGATATATATAGAAAACTGTTAAAACTGATTCTGCAGGAAATAGTCGGTTGAAATCGCGTTTTAGCCGGTTGTTTTCATTAAAACCAATTTTCCAGTGAGCACCTTTTTTCTGGAACTGGAAATCAGTCAGTTGAAATCTCGTTTTAACTAGCTATTCCAGAAAACTGAAAATTCCTGAACAAAGCTACCAGGATTTTAACTGGTTTAAATTTCGAAAACAGTCAGCTGAAATTTCCCAAATACAAAGCTTTGAAAAACGAAGAATAGTTTAACTAGTTGAAATCGGATTTTTAACCAGTTAAAAATCAGTTAAACCTTTGAAATCATTTTAAAACCTTTTTAAAACATTTCAAAACATTTTAAACCCCAAGATTAAGACCAAGATAAATTGAAATGCATCTTACCACACAACCTAAGACTCTCTAATCCTAAGACAAATTCTTCATTCTTCAAGCACCAACATCTTCATCATTAAAGGTGGTTGGAGACATCAAATCCACTTGAAACCAAGTCTTCAAGTCCAACAAGATTATCAAATCAATTAGATCTTGGACTCTTTGATGAATTTCAAAAATTGATTTAAAACATTGGAAAACTCTTTCTAAACAATGAGTTTCTTTGTAATTGATTCGTTGCCTAGTTCTTGAAATCTCTAACTATTTAAATCAGAATTGGTATCAGTGTTTTAAAACTGTTATTGTGAAAAACAGTTAGTTAAAATGCGATTTAGCTGGTTTATTGCACTTAAAAATGATTTTCTAGAGAGCACCAAAAATCTGAAAACTAAAAAACAGTTTGTTGAAAATGTGTTTAAACTGGTGTAAATCATTAAAGAGAAACTTTAACTAATTTCAACCTGTTTAAATTGCGAATCAACTAGATTTTCTACAAAGCATCTATTTTTCAAAAACAACAGCTTTAGAATTTAAGTTGATTCAAATTTTGAAAATAGTTAGTTGAATTCAGCCTGAAGAAAAATTTAAAAATATCAGTTGCAGAATCTCAGTTAACTGAAATCCATGTCAGTTGGTTAAATTGTTTAAAGCTTAACTTGTCCATCAAACTAAGAACATTTTAAATAACTGTAAACATATTTTTAATGAGTTAAAAACAATTAAAACTTCCTTAAAACATTTCAAAACATTTTAAAAAAAAATATTAAGTCCAAGATTAAATAAAATGTATCTTACCCCAAATCCTAGGCACTCTAACACTAAGACAAAAATCTTCATTCTTCAAACATCATCATCTTCATCATCAAAGTGGTTGGAGACATCAAATTTACATGAAGTCATGTCTTCAAGTCTAACAAACTCCCTCTATTTGATGATGACAACCTCTTGAAGCATCCATTGTCTTTGAAGAATATAGCAGACCTGAAATGTAAGTGTAGAGCAAAAAAAATAGCGTATACAATATATTTCACTTATCTTTCTCCCTTTGTAATCATGAAATAGCTTGTGGAAAATAATACCTAGCATTGCAAATGCATAAAAATAAAAATTATTCAACAGATTTGGGCATGAAACCCAATTAAACCAGTAACAAAAACAAACAAAAGCAAAACAACCATGCAACATAAAGACAAACAAAATAAGATGCAAAAACAACACATGAAATTTAGCAGCAACAACAACATCATTTCAATAGTAGCAGAATTTCAATATTAGCAGCAAAATTTCAATATCAGCAATAGTTCTTCTCTATCAGTATCAGAAATAGGTTAGTTATCATCCTCTCCATCATCATGATCAGCCATAGTACTATACCCAACATTGATTTGGCCTAGTTGAGCATGTTGATCCTCAATACTCGGATCAATGTGTCCAAAACATTCAATGTAGTAGGAATGATGATACAACTGGTGAGATTGAAGAGTATCGAATCGTTGAAGCACCATTTGTTCAAACTGTGATAATGGAGTGCCACAATTAATAGGAGGTTCATATGGGATGATGTCTCCCATCATGGAAGATTCTTCAGTAGTAGTATCAACAACAACATTTGTTTTAGCAGACCCAGAAGCTTGTCCAGAAGTTCCAGCAGCTTGTCCAGTAGACCTAGCAACCCACACCATACATTTTGTTGAAACCAAACTTGTACAAAAAACCATTGTCCAGCTGATGAGATTTCTCAATATTGATTTTTTGTTATCCTCTTATGTCAACACGAGAATACTCAAGAAATTTTTAAATTAGCAAAGCATAAGGAAGATGATAATAAGATAATATTTTTTATTTGAGCATGTGATCTTTCATGATATGAACTCAATTTACTTTGACAGAGTTTAACAAACTACAAATCAAAACCAGATCACCTTCACTTAAGGTAGCATGGTTACTCCCCCTTGGAGTAAGCATCTAGGTAATTATGAAGGTGAGGATCCTTGTTGTCAATGTTAAACCTCCAACATGAAATCCCCTTATCGAGATTTGAGGGTCCTGTAAGCATTCCTTGTAAGTCTGAATCTTGTTGATTTTTTCCAGCGTGCTAGAATATCCCTTGCTGACAATCACTCCATCAGATTTAATTCCAGCAACTCTTGACCATATTGTTGATGTGATAACAAGATCCTTTCCTTTGATCTTGGAGGTCAGAGTTGAACCATCAAACTTAAGGTTTGTGTAGAAAACCTTCACTAAGTCTGGATAGATGAACCCACTAAGTTCAAGAAATTTTTGTAGCTCTTGAAATTGTAGCATTCTGATGATATCAATCATCCCTTTATCTTCCAGCCACTTGAAGCTTAGAATTTTTGGTGGATTCACTGCTTTCTTGCTGATATGCGTATGATACTTATAAATTCTTTCATCATCTCCATCAAACCAAGCTTCAATAGAACCAGGTCTATATGAAGACGGTGATGGAATTTTCGGTTCTTTCTACTTTGAACTCTTACTTGCAAACCCAATATTCTTTGATCTCTTGCAAGGATTACTAGAGGAAGCCATTGCAGAGAAAAACAGAAAATAGCACAAAGGAAAATATTTGCAGAGAGCTCACACAAGCACAACATGAATAACAGAGCAAGTTCAAAGTGTTCAACATAAGCATTTAAACCAATTTCATCTAAACAATTTTAGATTAGCATAAATTAATTCAGTAAATTACATGGTCAAGCAAAGAAACTATTTTTGTAGAAGAGATATTCTATTCCCAAAACATTTAGTCACTTAAGTCCTTTTTTTAATTTGGAGAGAGAAAGACACTAAATGACAAAACAAGAGTCAATATTCTTTAAATCTATATTTCAAATGTAATTGGCGCACAACTATCAATCAAATTAAATTCAACAATTGAATGTAATTTAATTCAATTTATCACCTAATGAAATGGTGTCTTATTTCTACATGTCTTGTACGAGAATACAAAATAGGATTTTGATTTAAATTGATAGCACTTGTATTGTCACACCTAATAGGAATGTGATCTAGTTTCAAACCATAGCAAAAAAGATGTTGTTTCAACCATAGAGTTTGAGCATAATAGCTCCCTGCTGCAACATACTTAGCCTCAGCTGTAGACAAAGCCACACTAGCTTGCCTTTTGCTATGCCATGAGACTAGACTACTTCCTAATAGATGACAAGTTCCATTAGTACGGGTGGAAAAACGGGCCAACCCGGCACGTTTAGGCCCGCCCAACCATGAGCCCGCCAAAAACGGCCCGTCCCGTCACAGTGATGCGGGCCAAAATTTCTAACCCACTTCGTCATAAGGCGGGCTGGCCCACCTATTTCTTTTGTTTTGTATTTTTTTTGAAAAGTCTATTTTTTTTTTAATTTTTGGATCTTTGGTTTTAAATTGGACTTTTTTTTTCTTTGCAGCTATTTTGTTTGTGTCCAATTTAAATGAATTTTTGTAATTACAACAATATATTAAAGATGTATATGGTGACATGACATCTTAAAAGTGCAGTATATTTTTTTTCACGGGCCAGCGGGTTGGCCCGCCCGCCCCGCCCCGCCCCGCCTGTGATCCGACGGGTTGGCGGGCTAGACGGGCCAGGTTGATACGAGTTGGAGGGTTTAAAATGTTAACCCACCCCACTCATATGCTATTGGGTTGGCGGGCCGGCCCGCCTGGCCCAACCCACTTTGCCACCCCTATCCATTAGTACTTTTCCTATCCAATTTACAACCTGCAAAATCTACATCTGGATAACCTACTAGATTAAACGATGCACAAGTTCGTTAAAACATGATTTAGCTGGTTTATTTCACTTAAAAATAATTTTCCAAAGA
Organism: Lablab purpureus; assembly: GCA_030347555.1. Lineage (NCBI taxonomy): Eukaryota > Viridiplantae > Streptophyta > Magnoliopsida > Fabales > Fabaceae > Lablab > Lablab purpureus. The sequence continues at coordinate 21,029,602 of CM059257.1, read as the reverse complement.
ACAAAAAAAATCTGAAAAACTGAAAAATAGTTGGTTGAAAATGTGTTTAAACTGGTGTAAACCATTAAAGAGAAACTTTAATTGATTTCAACGTGTTTAAATTGCGAATCAACTAGATTTTCCAGAAAGCATAGATTTTTCAAAAACAACCTAGAATTTAAGCTAATTCAAATTTTGAAAATAGTTAGTTGAATTTAGCCTGAAGAAAAATTTAAAACCATCAGTTCCAGAATATCAGTTAAGTGAAATTCATGCCAGTTGGTTAAATTGTTTATGTTTGACTTTTCGATCAAACTAAGAACATTTTAACTAGCTGTAAACATATTTTTAATGAGTTGAAAACAATTAAAACTTCTTCAAAACATTTTAAAAACAAGATTAAGTCCAAGATTAAATAAAGTGTATCTTATCCCAAATCCTAAGACACTCTAACACTAAGACAAAATTCTTCATTTTTCAAACATCATCTTCATCATCAAAGTGGTTGGAGACATCAAATTTACATGAGACCAAGTCTTCAAGTCCAACAGACTCAAGGCCCAATAAACAAAGTATGAAAAATAAAAAAACAGAGACTTTGAAACTAAAGAAATAGCTTGAAGTCTCTCTCCAACCAAACAAAAGACAAAAACCAATTAGCAAGTTTTTCATGCACCTCTCTAATTTCTTCCTGCACACCCAAAGTTTTGAAAAGACAAAAATTACCCCTGTGATATTGGGTTTTAATTTTCAAATTGGTTTTCGAATTATAGAATCTAGAAGGTAAAGGTGTATTTTGAATTTTAAAATCCGGAAATCATATTTTTGACTTACGGATTGTAGAATTCGGATGACAAATTTTTTTCATCATGCTTCCGAATTATACAATCTAAAAGTCATGTTTAAACAACATAATTTTCTTTCTGGATTACACAATTTGGAAAGCATTTCTAGATTTGGAAATGAATTCCAGATTCCACAATGCAAAAATCATTTTTGAATCCGAAAATGACTTCCATATTGCAAAATTTGGAAATCATTTTTGAATCCAAAAATAGCTTCCAGAATGGGCAATCATCAATATATGACTTCTGGATTCCATAATCCAAACGAAAAACTAACATGAAGGAACGAGGTGATGCAGGGATAGTTTGGTAGAGGTTTAATAGGCCTTTTAGTCCCATTTTTTTGTGAATTTTTGCAATGTGTTCCTATTATTATTATTTTTTTAATGTAGTTCCAATTTTGATTAAAATAAATTAATATTGTCTCTTCCGTTATATTAGTAAGAACGATGTTAAAAGAGTGATGATGTGACACATGGTATGACACATGTTAGATGTACAAGTGTGTCCAGTCATGTGTCACATCGTCACTCTTTTAACCCCCTCGACACCAATTTAACATAATGAACCATATTGATTGATTTTAACCAAAATTTAGACTATGTTAAGAAAAAAAAGTAATACTAAGAATATATTAAAATTTAATTCTTTTTCAGAGGTGCATGATGAAATTAGAGAGGTAAAGAATGAATGGCCGAGACCAGCTCTTCACCGCAACAAGCTCCGTAACCACCATAGCACCAATAACTTCCGCTTTCAATTCCAAAGTAGTATCATGCACTCCATATTAGTTCCTCTAAATATATTAGTGCAAATAGCAAAACTTGGAGTACCACGACCAACCTTATCTACATTGAATTTCACAAAATCAACTAGAGGAGGTTTCAAAGAACCAACACCACTTTAATCTTATTTTTAACCTTTTACTAAATAAGATATTAACGAAGATAATTTTGCTATTATTATTAGATGTTTTTATATTATACAATTTATTTTAAATATTACATTTTTAATAATATTTATTTTATTTTTCAGTATCCTATTGTATAATTGCTTATTTTTATTATTTTTAAATACTTTTCGTACTACATTGTGATTTTAACTGTACTTTTACTCTATTATAATATTTTATGTCTATTTAAAAATAAGTTATTTTAACTCTATTTTTTACTTTTTTTAAATTTTACGTCTACTTAAAAATATTTTATTTTATCAACTAAAATACATTATTTTAACTATATTATATACAATTCATGCTATTTAATTTATAATTCATTGGTTCACTCAATTAGCCATCAATATAATATAATATATTGAGATTTACCACCACTGATTAAAAAGGCGTTCTTATAATCAATTATGGGAGGTTTGACTATTATTTTTTTTTAAATTTTGTCCAGGTTATGATAAATAAAATTGTTAGAAAACTTATGTTTTATATGAATGCGTGAATTAGTTTAAAAATGATAATTAAATTCAATTAATATTAGACTTCAATTTATTTAGTGATAGGTTTAATGTTGTATGTATGAATGGGTGGGGTAGATAGTAAATACTTTTGAATATTAATTGATTGAGATTAGTTGTGGGCTTTTATATTGGTTGGGCAAAGAGTAGTTAGGAACCAAAAGAAAGAAGGAGCGACCTTGGAGAAAGAGGTGTGCCCTTAGGAATCTGGAAAAATGTTATCTTCTTTTAAAAGAAAAGAGATATGAAAAAATGTTATTTTCTTTTAAAAGAAAACAAACATCACATACACTAAACATGTTCAATCACAAACTCAAGGTAGAATTATGTACAAACGTCATTTGTACTATACTCAATCACAAATTCGCTAAATGGATTCAAATGTAACCTCTAAATTCATATGTACACAAAATTGCATGAATGAATGAATGAAATGTGAATGCACAATTGTATAACATAAAAATTCATAACTCATTCTATATCTTAAATGACTAAGCATGACTTGGATTTTCATGCTGCTAAGTCATTACTTACGCTTCACAAATGTCTAAGCATAACTTGAATTTTACATTGCTAAGTTTCTAATTAAACTTATTAAATGATTAAGTATAACTTAGAATTTTCACACCAGTGAATCACTAATTAAACTTATATAAAATGGCCCAGCATAACTTTGCACTATCATATTACAATGTCACACTTAAGCTTATGAACTTACCATGCATAACTTGAATTTTTCATACTACTAAGTCATTGTCTAGACTTATCAAATGACCAATCATAAATTATATTTTCACACTATTAAGTCATTCCTTAGATTTCTACAAAGTAAAAAATTAAATTTCACATTGTTAGGTCATTGCTTAAACTTTTCACAATAAAGAAAACTAAGGAACTCATATAACACAATATCTCAAATTTATATGTTTATCAACACAAATAGTTCAAAATATAATTGATCAAATCACAATATATTATTCAAGATCACACATCTCAAGATATATCTTTTCATAAATATACACCCATAAGACAATGACTAAATCTCTTAAGTGTAAAGTGTTATTTCACTTATTTTTTATTAGATTTTTTTAACTTTTATTCAATCTAGAGATAATATCCCAATTTATATAATGATATAAAGTTGGTTATTATCTTATTTGAAAGTTAATGCAATTTTATCCAACTTTTATGTGAACATCAAGATCTAGTTCAATCATTTAATATGCCTAAAATAAGGAAAAACATAAAATTTATAATTTGGCAATTGATCTTTATTATAAGTAACTATAATTTGATTTATATATATTATTTTTAAGTAAAAACAATTTCATTAATTAGATAACATCTAGGACTATAACTTTCATGAAGATCACTTTTCTTAATTTGATATAAAATCATGTATAAATGGGATTATAATTTTTAAATAACGAAACACTACTATGTCTAAAATTTCTCTTTAGTCACTATCCAAAGTTTGAATGTATAGTCTCTTTTAAAGTTTCTCTAAAGTGTAAAAAATCTAAACAAATGTATAATGAAAATGGAGAAGACCTAACCCTTATTTATACACTCTTGAGTGACCTAAGGTTGCTAATAATTTTCCTCGCTCTTTGCATTCAATTTTTTTAGAACAAATTTTATTTTATTCTCTAACTCCAACTAATTAATTTTAATCAAGATAAATAAACAATTATATTATTAAATTTTTATTTTAGAAAACATGATGTTACATCACAAACTTCTAAAACCCACATTAGTACAAAAGAAGTTTTTTGCGTTGATTTTTGGGATAAAATTATGTTATATAAAAGTCTGATGTGAATGTGGGAAATGTAAAAAGAAGTACATTTACGCTAGACAAATAATTGAGGTAAAGTGTGAATTTTACATCGGATAAGTGTGCATCCCTCATTTCATTTTACGTTTCACAAAATTCAAAGTCGTTTTTTTAAAACAAGTAATCATCAAAATACTACAGCGGAAAATAAAACATTTAAACTTCACATAATGTGAAACGATTCCATAACATTAAATAACACAACATGTTCAACTTTGAATTACAATAAGTAACCCTAATTAGGAAGCAATAAAAAATATTAGCTAAGCCAAGTATCCTTCCTAATCAGAGTAGAGTGTAAAACATAACTCTAAACTAACAATAAATAACAAAACATGAAGTCATCTACTTTCAACTTATTCTTCCTTTTCAACTTCATTTGTTTATGAAAATGAACAAATATGGTGAATCTTCACACCCCACATCTACTCAATTTACAACCATACTTACTAAATTATATAACATTAGTCATCATCTTTCAATACCTTAATCAACAACACAACATCATAATCATCAAGTACATTCTACTAACAACATAATACAATTATAAGAGCCTCATATTCTTTTTCGCGTGAACATACAAGATTGTCTAGTAAATGAAATCACAATACCAGAAGTTTTATACTGGTTCACCCGAAACTCACAAGCTAGGTTTAGTTCTCTCTGAAGATAAAATCTTAAGAGGTTCCACTAATCAAATAAATGATTGCAAACAAGTACATAAATCACTCTCAGTTATCATTTGTCTTAACCTCTCTCTAAGATTAAGACCTTAAGAATGTTGGAAAATTTTCTCCAGGGAGAGGGTATATAAGAAAAGATGACACCACTTCCAACATAAAACCTTACGGCTCAATGTCTATGGGTCTTTACTTTTCTTTTATACACCTCAACTTTATCATTTCTACTCAATGTGGGACTTTATGCCCACTCTCACACTTGAATTCCTAACAATCTCCCCCTCAAGTGTAAGACTACCCTAACTATTGTTGGGTTTACCACAACAGTCCCTTCAATCCCTTTCTGAATCGGTACACTCCCCTCAAGGGAATTCTCAACCACTACTTTAGTAGTGACCCTAACTGCTGTTAGGCTTCCAAAATAGGACATGCTTGCCCTTGCCTGAGCCGGTCACCAAGACAACCAGGCTCTGATACCACTGTTGGAAAATTTTCTCCAGGGAGAGGGTATATAAGAAAAGATGACACCACTTCCAACATAAAACCTTAAGGCTTAATGTCTATGTGTCTTTACTTTTTTTTTATACACCTCAACTTTATCATTTCTACTCAATGTGGGACTTTATGCCCACTCTCACTTGAATTCCTATCAAACAAAAAAAGAATATTTCTCTCAAAAATAGAGGAGAGAACAGTTTCAACTCATTGGGTATATTCTCAACATATTACAAGAATTTGACTCACACAACCACTTAGAATTTCTAAACTCTTTGACACTTGAGTAGACTTTGATAGCTCATAAATTGTTGTTTCTTCAACTTTGATCTTCAAGTCTTATTATAGCTTTTGAAAATTCCAACATTTCTTGAAGTCTTAATCATCTTTGAAAAATATCCTTCATTAGGTATATTCTCAACATATTACAAGAATTTGGCTCACACAACCACTTAGAATTTCTAAACTCTTTGACACTTGAGTAAACTTTGATAACTCATAAATTGTTGTTTCTTCAACTTTAATCTTCAAGTTTTATTATAGCTTTTGAAAATTCGAACATTGCTTGAAGTCTTATCATCTCTTCAAAATATTGTTAAAAATAATGGCAGTGCAAAAACCAAGAGCGAGGGGGGGGGATGAATTGGGTTTTTGAAAACTTTTTCAGGTTTAAAATAATTTTCCAGATTTTAAAAAACAGTTTCAAACTCAAGATTCAAATTTTTCTTAAACTTAGATAAAAGCGATCGGGATAACAAATGTTAATAAAGAGAGGGGGAAAGAGAGAATGAACACAAAGATTTATACTAGTTCGGATTTAGCCAATCCTACATCCAGTGCCTAATCACCACAACATGTGATGATAACTCCACTATCTTTAAAAGCAATTACAAACACTAATCAGTGACACAATGTAAAAACAATTAAAGATAAACAGAAACACCTCCTTAGACACACTAAGGATGATCCCACCTCTCTTGACAGACAAGAGATGAACAAACACCTCCCTTTAGAACTGATCCAAAGGATGAATTAGATAAACCAGTAAACAAGAAAGAAAACACCTGATGAGTGCTGGATATGAAAGCTTAAGCACAAGACAATAACCACTTCCAAGAACTAAAGATCAACCTTGAGAGAGCAAGAAAGCGGCTTTGAAAAACTTGAGCGCAAGAACACTGTATTTTTGTGTTTAATCAGATGTGTGTTAACCCAAGACCTTGCCATTCATTTTATAATTTGAAATCAGCTTAAAGTTTCCATTCTTAGGTTGATTCAACATTTAATTCACAAAAACGTCATATTTAATCGATTGTATAAAAGTTGTAATCGATTATTTCAAAGCAAAACTGGAAAACACATTTTTCCTAATATAATCGATTAGATTAAAACCATAATCGATTATATACAACCTAGAAACAATATAATCGATTATAAAAAACACTTAATCGATTATTTTGTTCGTTAAACTTGTTTAATTCAAATTTTAAGTGATATAATCAATTATTTTGATTTATAATCGATTAAAAGCATAGAAAAAGGTTTTTACGAAAACATGCCTTGCTCTCAAGATTGAAATGGTCTTGGGTGGAAATTATGACTTACTCTTTTTATCCAACACCCAAAACTGAAACTTCTAAACTTGGTTCTTCAGCTCTGGAGAAAATCTTCAAAATCTCCTTTCTTGATTGCAATGATTCTCCATGATTAAGTATTTACTTAGCCTTTATTTTCCAAGATGCAACCTTCCTTTTTGGGATAATATCAAGTCTTTAATGTTGCAATAATTCTTGTATCTTCATCATCAAAACACCAATCTTCAAGATCCATTTTGAATTTAATTCTTCAACAAAACTTCTAAGTAAATCTGTACTCATCCTTGAATTAAATCAACAAATATCCTTGATTGGCGTTTTGTTATATCAGAGTTGATATCTTTCATATCCTTTTGCACAACGGGAGTCTTGGCTGTTTGTACCGTTGGACACTTAGAAAGGAAAGACTTAATGTGTTTGAATCTCACTCGACACACCTTGAAAGGAAAAAAATTCATGTGATACATGATAATATCACAAATTAAAAACTAGGGTTAAATATGTTTGAAGTCCTTAAACTATTTTTCAAAATTGTGTTTCGTCCCTAAAACAAACTTTGGACCTATTTCATTCTTATACTTTATAAACGAGTATAAACGATCCTTGATGACAAATAAAAACGCCTTTGAGAAGAGGGATGAAATAGAATTTTGACAAATAGTTAAGGGACTAAAAAGATATTTAACCCTAAAAACTATTATGCAAAATATCATTCATTTTCTTTTTCTTCTAATTTTTTAACGTTAGAATAATCTGCAGTTAATTCTTTGAAAGTTTATCAATAAAATGTGATTTCATTCAAGTAAAAACTTTATAGATCTTGAGTATAAGATCATACTATGTTTCAACTTTCTTAATTTAGTTCCTTTGTTGTTTATGATGTTAGACCGTCTAAGGTCTAATGTCTTCACTTGAATGCTTAACTATATGTAACAAATATGTTAGATAAATTATAAAGATAATAAAATATATTATTTTGGTTATCATTGAAACTTCTACGCAAGAGTTTATGGGATCTAAATCGTATAACACTGTTAGACTACCTAGTGGTTCAACATTTTCATCCCATATATGCACAACATGAAAAGAATATAAAACATATTAGAATATTCTTGTTTCATCTTTCATTTTATTTCGGTCTTTTTAATCAACAATTAGTTTCAATTTATATCCAATCTTTTGTTTTTATTTTTAAATTTTAATATTATAAAAAATCAATTGTTTGAAATAACTTTATGTTATATTTAAATAATTTATTTTAACTCTATACAATTAAAAACTATTTATTTATTATAACTTTTCATTATTTAAAAATATTTATAATAGGTTTAAATATATTTTTAGTTTCAAAACTATGTCGAAATTAGACTTTATTCCTAGAGCAAACATTACACCAATTTCGTTCTTATGTTTATCAAAGAGGTGGAAAAGATCCTCACTAGCAAACAATGTTAACGTGTTTCCCAAGTGTCAATTCTATAGTGGTTGTTCTTTCTCCTCTGCCCCTCCATATGTAACCCCTCTCACCATCGACTCTGCCTCCCTCCCCCAACCCCCACTGTGGTTTCTGTCGTCACCAAGAACAAGAAACGTGAAGGCTTGGTAAGATTCTCCTCACAATTTCCATCAGAACAACCAACACTCACTCTTTTTTGCCTAAACCTATATGCAAATTTTAAGGATTTGTTATTGCTATTATATCTCATTTCTAGAACTTGGTATATTTCCCTTTCCTTAATTTAGTTGTGTTATTTCTCTCTTGTTAGAATAATTAGGACAGGTAAAACAAACCAAGAGGGGGTAAATTAGTTTCTTAATAAAAATTAAACCCTTTGTTTATTTTAATCTTGTTAAAACAGAGTTTAACAAAAATCCTAATATAAATTTAGGTTCTGCTTTATAGAAATCAGAGTATAACACAAATAAGCAGAATATAAATTGAATGTAAAGAGAGTAGAAATAGAGAAAAATACATAGAGTATTTATACTGGTTCGGATCAAAGTAAATCCTACGTCTAGTGACTTATCACCTCAACAGAGAGTGATTTGTACTAACTATCTTAATAATAAAGTTTACAAAATTAATGCAGTGAAATGAGAAAGATAGCAGGAAGATTAACAAGACACCTCCTTTGTACAAAACAAAGGATGAAACAACACCTCTCTTGAAAATACAAGATGAACAACACCTTCCTTAAACACCACAAGGAATGAAAACACCTCCTTTGAATAACCACAAAGGATGAACAACCACTTCCTTTATCTCACAAGGAAAGAAAACATCTCCTTTCAATAATCACAAAGGATGATAACAACACCTCTTTTAAAAACCTCAAAAGATGAACACCTCCTTAGAATAATCACAAAGGATGAAGCAAGATTAAACACTAGCAGCAAAGCAACTTTCACTTTGATCTCTCTAGATTATTTTTTAAAGCTCTGACCCTTTTGTATTTATAGGCAAAGAGGGACGCAAGATTCTGTAGAATATGAAAAGGTTTTCGCAAAAACGTTCAGAATAATCAATTATTACTTGAGATAATCGATTATTCCAGAGAGTAATTGAAAAATAAAAGTCTGCTGATGATAATCAATTATTCCTGGAGATAATCGATTATTTCAACGTTAAAAGCATTTTACGAAAGTAAAAGGTTTTTTCAAAATTTAAGGAGAGTTGTGTGCATGTTATGATCTTCAACAAGATTCCTAACTATTACAATCAAACATATACACAAAACAAGATTAAAGGTTTCACAAGACTTCGAGACTTCAAGACTTCAATCATGAAAGTCCATCTTCTTCTTTTAGAGTCATCATCAGCAAAATAATTATTATTTAGATATTTCTAAAGATCCTTCTTCATCTTTAGATTAACATCTCTTCTTTTCCCCTCCCAATTTATTCCTTGTAGATAAAGGAAACCTAATTGATGAATCATTATTTACCCAATGTTTCTTACCTTTTTGTACTTATCTTAATTATTGTTTTGTGTCTAATTATCCATTATTGACACGTTTTTATTAGTTGGACTTGATTGGGCTATTCAAATTTATTTGTCTAATTTTCGTTTGTTTTTATTTTTTAGAATAATCTTGAACAATTTTGTGCACGGAAAATAACTTGGACTTGAAGAAATTATTGTCATGTCAGCCTCCACTTAGGATTTTAATTTCGCTTTCTTTTATTTTTGTAATTTAGGTAAGACAATATGTTTTTTATGAGGCCCAGGTGTTTTGGGAGAGAATGGTTAACCTAGGGTTACAAAACCCTAAGGAGAGGAGGCAAAATGCATTGATGCATAACTGCTCACGTTTTCATCTTTTGACTTTCTTCTTTCGCCTTTCATTTTTTGTTTTTCGCTACTGGTTGTGTTTTTGTCTTTATTTTTCTCTCTGTTGATTTTCATTTTGAATCACCATTAAGGACTAATTTTTAAAGGTTGATTTCCTAAGTAGATTGCTATGAACTTTGAGGTTTAATTCATGTTTTTCCTTTGATCTTCTTGATTCTCCATCTTCTAATCTTTGTACTTATATTTTTTTTTCATGTTTAATGAATATTATTTTCACAATTTGCTGAATATTTTTGTGTTGTGTTTTTAAATTATTTTTTCCTTTTATTTTTTTAATTTGTGTGATAATTTGAATTATTAGGAAGAATTAATTGTAAGTAACGATAAATTTGATTTAATAAAATAAAACTTGAAATTTTTGGATCATCTTAATTCTTTTTCTTTTTCTCATCAAGTGTTTAATTGGCTAAATAAAAATAAATTGTAATAATAGAAAATCTCCACCTTCTCTAGATCAATTTCATTTTATTTTCTTGAAGTGTGTATCACTAATACAAATGGGGCCTTTTATGTGTTATCTTTTGGATTTTTTTATATCAGATAAAAGTCTAACATAGATGTAGGAGACGTAAGTTTACACATCAGACAAAGTAATAGATGTAAATTTTTACATTAGACATGTTAATTATCCAACGTAAATTTATGTTAATCTCACAATCTCAACATGCAAAACAATCTTTAGTTACCAATCTAAAAAATAGAATAAATCAAAGACACAACTCGAACAAAATAGAACTGGCAGATTTTTCATTAATAAATTCTCCAAAGATGGCCAAGTATCTTGCTCTCAAGTCCCACTCTCATAGTACTGAAACGGCCCACTCCCGTTTCTCCTCCCTTCGTGAAACTTGTCCCTGTGAAAATTTTCATTGCTATAAAACTCTACTCCTTTTACCATTATCTTGACTACCTTCCCCCTGCTGCGGTCAGCTCTTTGATGAACCACAACACTAGTCTCACCACCATTGCCTTCGAAAACTCTAACTGCTTCACATTCTCCTCCCATGAATGTTGAAAAGGTAAATGAACTCACTGCCTCCAAATTATTAAATTCGAGAATTTATACCAAGAGTGTTATAACATTGTACATTTGAGGGCCACCATTTTAGTGGTAGTTCGTTCTCTTAGACACAAAGTAAATAAAAATCGAGAATCTTTTAAAATTATAAATCCCTTAGGAAAAACCATTTTCGAAAAATATTGCCCCAAAAACCTCCCGATTTTTCCCTCAGCACCTTTTGGAGTAGCCAAACCACTAACTCATCCTAAATGGGTTAGAGAACTATGTTCCGAAAAGGAATTATATCGAGCCGATCACGTAGATACTCCCAAAACAAACGTAACCGTTTCTCGATTGTCATATTTTCCTTACCTAAACTGTCGAGAGAACGAGCTACCCTCATGGTTGCAACACATTAAGTACACAAGGATTTTGACTCCCACCCTTTGGGGTGAGAATTCTTACTACTCATTTTTTATCGATATGCACTCCTTGTGTATAATTAACCACTATGCTCGATTTATATTTCAGCTAAGCCGAAAAAGCTCCCCGAGCAAGCCGAAGACTGGGAAAAAGACGATGAAGGGGCCCAGTCTCGACCTGAAGTAGCTTCTTCGATCCTCGCCAAGTCCACGAAGCGCAAGTCTTCGAAGCCCCTTAGCTCCAAATCCAAAGTTCCAAGAACTCAGGTAAATATTTCGAGATACCTCTTCATTTACATTTATATCTTCATTGCTTCTCGAAGTTTTGATTTATCTATTATTATTTTTTCAGTCGCATCCAATGCCGACTCGAGTCTCCTCATCCGAGAGTGAAGAAATTCCTCTCGTGAGGAAGAAAATAAAGGATTCTCAACTTCAAGAGGTATCTCTTATTTCCCTTTTTTTTTATTTTGTCGATTTCAATACCATCGAGTCAATATCATGAATTTTACATGATCTCTTATTTCAGGTTACCTCGACCACGAATATTTCCAGTAACCTTGATTCTCACATCGAGGCAACCTCAACTACTGAACCAACAGTTCCAACCCCCATCAATCCAACAATCGATGTGTCGATAAGGTTTCGATATACACTTTATATCAAGATTTTGCATCTTATTACTGCTAACAACTTGACTTCCATTTCATTCTTAGGATCCAATATCGACCCAACCCTTGGCCACTGTCACCCCTGAAAGTGATGATTTAATCATCATCGAAGGTAACCCTCTTAACTTATGCTTTTTAAATTTCCTTGAATATTCCTTTCTTTACCTTACCTTATATCTATATACAGGGGATGCTACAACTTCACCTATCGAGGATCCGATCACACCCAAAGTCGAGCTGCCTGTTGCTGACGTTCCAGAAACTGGCCCTGCTCCCGAGGGCAACGTTGCCAACGAAGAGGTTTTTCCTCTTCAATCGCCTATCGCCGTCGAAGCAGCAGACCTCCCTCTTTCTCCAAGCACATCTGAGCATCGAGAGGCTCAAGATGATGAGGGACAACGTCAAGGGTCACCTCATATACTCTCGACCGAGACGATCCCCAAGCTAAGAAACCTTACCAGCATCTTGGAGGAAATCGAAAAATATCCATTCTCTATCCTCAACATGTTGGACACATTGTCGGATCCGTCTCGAGTAAGCAGCTCGACATCCCAACCTTCAACCTCAACCTCTACTTCCGACATCGATGCCATCGTGAAGAACTTCAGAGCGACGGCCTACTCGACTCCCTTGGACATCCTTGTTCAAACGCCTCAACTAAAAAGGGAGATTCAAGAGATTGTCGAGGAGGTCTCAAAGTTTGAAGCGAAAAACCTCCCACCTGGTTTCGAAGCTGAGGTGAAAGAGTTTGTCTTCCTCTTCAACCATGCTCGAGATATACAAAAGAAGAGGAGACAACTCGAGACTCGAAAGGCAGATTACGAAGCCACAAAGATACTAGGAGTAAATACTTTGAATGAACATAAACGTTCAATCGAAGTTATTAACTCCCAAATGTCCAAGATCGCTCTCGACAAGGCTTCGTCTTCTAAGCGGAGGATGCACATCAAGGCTGAGATCGAAGCTCTGAAGCGTCAACTAGACGAGCTCGATACACACGATGAAAAGTTGGGAAGTACAGAGGCACAACTACAAGAGAGGCGGCAATCCTCTCTATCTCAGGCTAGATCATCCACCATCGATTTATCTAACACCCTAGTTGAGATAGGAAAAATAGATCAAGACCTAGAGGATGTCACCATTTCTTAGAACCAAAATGCTCGTGCTTTCCATATGCACATTTTTTAGCATCGAGACAAACACGTGTCTTAGTAGTAAAATTTGTAAATCATTTGTACTTTATTTTTATTGTATATATTTACCTTTATCTTATGTACACTTTTCGTTATTTAATCGAAAAGCTCTTTATAAGTTTCTTTTATATTGTCTGCATGTGTGGTTCATAATGCTTTAAATATTTCCCATTTATAGCTAACATCGATTTTCCCGTTTCACAATCGACTATTTTATAAGCGTTACCTGATAAAACCTTTATAACTTCAAAAGGTCCTTCCCAACTCGGAGACCACTTTCCATAACGCTTCGATTTTTTATCAATGGGTAAAATCACCTTCCACACAATATCTTCTTCTTCAAAGGACTTATTCTTAACCTTTTTGTTATAAACTCGAGCAATCTTATTCTTTTGTTGAATTATATTCTCTAAGGCATTCAACCTTTCTTCGTTCAACTCATTTAACTCGTCGAACATAGAATTCCAATAATCTTCACTTGAGATTTCTCCCTGCCTTTGAATTCTTAATGACTGTAAATTTATCTCGACAGGAAATACCGCATCTTGACCGTAAACTAACCTAAAAGGTGTAGTTTTAGTGGAATTTTTAGGAGAATTTCGATATGCCCATAATACTTGGCTTAATGTTTCATGCCAATTTCGAGGTTTATTTCCAATATGCTTCTTAATCAAACTAATTATCACCTTATTTATTGCCTCCACTTGTCCATTGGCTTGTGCATAATAAGGTGTCGACGCTAATAGCTTGATATTCCTTAACTCAGCATATTAAACCACTCTTCTCCCAGTAAAAACTGTTCCTCGATCTGTCGTAATCGATTCCGGTATCCCAAATCGATGTACTATGTGATCCTCAATAAAATCAATCACATCTTTTTGGTCTACATCTTTTAAGGGAATAGCCTCTACCCACTTAGTGAAATAGTCTACTGCAACTATTATAAACTTGTGACCCTTCGATGAATGAGGATGAATTTGGCCGATCAAATCGATAGCCCATCCTCTGAAAGGCCATGGTTTTACCACTAAGTGTAACTCACTCGCAGGAATTCTTTGTATTGGTCCGAATTTTTGACATTCTTCACAAGACTTTGCATAGTTTATGCAATCTTGCTTAATCGATGGCCAATAAAAACCTCTTCTTAGAATTAACCATATCATTTTTTCACCTGCTAAATGGGCACCACACAGCCCACTATGGACTTCAGCCGTAGCAATATAGGCTTCATTTTCACTTAAACAATGCAAGAAAACTCCCTCGACGCTTTTCTTGAACAAATCATCACCAATTAATTTATAACTCTTCGCTCGATACATGATCTTTCGATCAGCCGAAGCTTGTGGATATTTCAAATGAGTTATTAACGACAATCTCCAATCATTCACGTCGAAGTTAGTAATACAACATATATCGAGATTCTTAGGCAATTTTTTACGAATTTCTATCATCCTTTCTAAATTCTCTATTGACAATTTATACTTAGACGCAATTTGAGCCAAATCATTTGCCTCTAGATTAAATTCTCGATGAATATGTTCAAAGTGTATATCATCGAACCCTTTTATTAACTCGTGTACCCTCGATAAATAGGGCAATAAATTAAGGTTCAAACACTTATATTCTCGCATAACTTGCTTAATAACTAATTGAGAATCACCTCTTACTAAGACATTTTTAGCTTCCATAATTAACAGAGTTTCTAAACCCACTATCAAAGCCTCATATTCAGCTTCATTATTCGAGCAATTTGGGATTATTTCAAACAATAATCTTGTAGGAACATGATTTGGAGATATTAGTAAAATTCCTACTTCTGTTCCCTTATCATTACTCGATCCATCGAAATATAAAAGCCATCGATGATTCTCAACATAACAGTCGATTAAGTTATTTCTGGTATGATCTGCCATAAAATCGGCAACTATTTGTCCTTTTACTGATTTTAATGGTTCAAAAATTAAAGTGAACTCAGTAAACGCTAAAGACCATTTACCAACTCGACTGTGCAAAATAGGTTTCGATAAAAGAAACTTTGACACGTTGTTTTTTGAATAAACAATCACTTCATTAGGTCTCAAATAGTACTTGAGTTTACAACATGAAAAATACAAACAAAGACCTAATTTCTCGATAAGAGTATATCGAGTTTCAGCACTAATTAATAATTGACTTAAATAATAAATCGCGCCTGCTACTCCATTTTCATCTTCTTGAGCTAACATACTAGCTATAGTATCTTCGGATGCCGAGATATATAGCTTCAAAGGCTTTCCTCGAATTATCGGCTTCAGTACCAGAGGATTGCTTAAGCTTTTCTTGATCTGCTCAAGAGCTTCTTGATGTTGAGTTTTCCATTTGAATACTTCTTCTTTCTTCAAACCCAACAATGGAGAAAACACGCGCGTCTTTCCGGCTAAGTTGGCAATAAATCTCCTTAGGTAATTAACCTTTCCCAACAAAGATTGCAATTGCTTTATGTTCTTTGGGGGAGATATTTCGAGAATTGCCTTAGCCTTATTTTTGTCGACTTCGATGCCTTTCTTGTGAACTATGAATTCAAGTAATTCTCCTGCATGTACACCAAAAGCACATTTTAGAGGATTCATTTTTAATCCATGCTTTCGCATTCTATCGAAAGAAAATTTTAAATGCTCGAAATGAGCTTCTTTCGATTTAGATTTCACAATTATATCATCGATATAGATTTGCATAAAATCATCAATCAAATCATGAAAAATTAAATTCATGGCTCGCTGGTATGTTGCCCCAACATTTTTCAAGCAAAATGGCATAACTAACCATTCAAATGTTCCCAATGCCCCCGAGCATCGAAATGTTGTCTTTGAGATGTCATTTGGGGCAATGAAAATTTCATTGTACCCCGAATATCCATCAAGAAGACTTAGCATTTCGTTGCCTGCTATGGAATCAATTAACATTTCCGCTATAGGCATCGGGTACTCATCTTTAGGAGTGGCAGCATTTAGATCTCTATAATCTATGCACACTCTCATTTTTTCCATTTTTCTTAATGACAGGAACTATATTAGAAACCTAATCGACATACCTGGCTGTTCGGATGAACTTGGCTTTTAACAGCCTCTCGATTTCCTCTTTGTTTTTGCTCAAGACCTCTGGTGCAAATCTTCGAGGTATTTGTTTAATAGGCTTCTTTCCCTTGATTAGAGGTAATCGATGCTCTACTAAACTTCTGTTTAATCCTGGCATTTCATCGTAGTCCCATGCAAAGCAATCTCTATATTCTTTCAAAATGCTGATTAATCTCTCTCGAGATTATTGGTTTAGTAACCTACTGATGAACGTAGGCCTTTTAACACTTTCATCTCCCAAGTTAATTTCCTCGAGAGGATATTGTGCCCCGATCTTGCTTGTATCGGTGATTGTTTTTTCAAACCCTAAAGGAGAATGATCATAGATGCAATCTAACTTCATTTCCTCATTATTGAAAACACTTAATCCTAAGTCAACTTTAGCATTCGACTTTATTCTTCCTACCCTACTTACTTGTTCATCTTGACTCGATTCAATTTCCCTCTCATTAGCATATGCTGCTAATCGAGTCAAGAACTCAGAGTATGGTTTACCCTGCATCATCATTGACCACTTCGAGGTTGGCCCCTTCTTCAATCAGAAAACCTCGTTCCAGATCCATCTTCAGATGGCGAGGCGCAAAAGAATTTGAGTTGAAATCACTTGTGTCTTCAAAAGTAAATGGCCTTGTAACAGCCATAGTCTTCAACGGTTGGTCAGCTGTTGAAACAAACGTAGTGTATACACACTGATCTGCTTGTACTACCTCGAGCTGACCCTCTCGATTCCATAAAAACAATTTCTGATGGGCAGTCGATGGTACTGCCCCCACTCCGTGTTTCCACTCTCTACCCAAGAGCACATTGAAATTAGCTCTTGAGTCTAAAGCCACAAATACAGTGGGTCGCCTCACTGTACCAATAGTTACATCGAGCGCAATCATCCCCTCAGAGCTTGATGCTTTTCCGCTAAAATCGGAAACCATAACATTATGAGGAATTAAATCCTCTTTGATCTTGCCAAACTTATGCAGCATATTACTTGGCAGTATATTAATAGCTGCACCCCCATCCACGAGAATCTTGTCTACCTTAAGACCCTCGATTTGTGTCGTCAACATTAGAGGCTTTAAATGAAACCTCATTTCTTCAACAGGGGGGTTGATGAATGCAGCATCTCAATCCGGCGAGACACAAGCCACTTGAGTCACCCAAACATCATTGGGTTTCAACGCTGGCTCATAATAGTCTTCATCTTCCTCGAATTCCCTCCTCATTCTTTGCTCTCTCAACAGCTGGAGCAAAATCTGAAGGGAGTATCGACACAACCTCCAAATGCATATTTCCTTCATCCATATCATGATAAGAGGCTTTCGATGGTCCAACCCATTCACCCATCTCTGGCCTCACGTACCCCGCGAAGTTCCTTTTATTGAACTTCTTCCACTGGGTCTTCGACATGTTCATCTGTTCCCAAGGAGCCTCATAGAAGTATTGAGGTTTTTGGAAACCTCTTCCTCTAGCATAGGATATTTTGTCGAATACCCTACCCCTTAATCCTCTACCTCTTGGAATTTGAGGATAATATGCTTCTTTATGTACCCATTGATTTATGGGCACTCTAGCATTAGGCACATATGTCCTTGGAGATGTAACCTTAGTGTCAGATTGCACATTTTTTCCTTTCTCAGACGCAGTCTTAGCGTCCTCTGATTTCTTTTTCTTCGCTTCCTCGAATGCAGTGGCAACCGATTTATCAAACACTGCGCTGCATCGAGGACAGAGAGCCATCGTCTCTTCCTCAGTCTTTTTCTTGATTAGAAAATCCAATAGGGTATCTCCCGCCTTGGGATATATTGGCTTCTCATACAGCTCAAACTCTTCCAACTCTCGATCTATCTTGTCCATATCCATCTTAAGATGCTCAGGATCGACGTCATCAGTAACATCGACCATAAACGTCTCAAAGACGTAAGCATTACCGACACCCTCAGTAGTATTGACACGTAGCACAGGCTCCGCTACATTAACTTGGACTTTAAATGGATTTGTATCCACGTCCATTGGTTTCTCTTCGAATTTGAGCCTCCCTCGCTCAATCGCGTCCTGTATGACATTCCTGAAATGGATACAATTGTTAGTCTAGTGACCATATATATTATGAAATTTACAATATTTTTGTCCTTGTCTTTACTCTTGAGTTGGTAATTTATGTTCTTCTGTTAATTTAATTTGTTTATCTTTTAATAGAATATTGAAAATTTTATCTGCTTTAGTTACATCGAAACTATAGGTCCTATTAGCAAGTTTGTCTTTTACTTGCCCTTGTTGTAGCAGTTTACATATATAAGGTGGACCTACTTTTAATTCTGCCAAATTCGTTTCTTCTTCACATACTGACTCATCTTCTATTGAATTTGACATTTCGACATATGACACTCTTTCTTTCTTGTTAGGCTTATCAAATTTTCGATATCTTTCATTTTCATATTTTATCTGTTCGATTCTCCGAACTTTATCAACTAATTGAGCCATATCCCTCAAAGGTAAATTAACTAATTTTTTCCTAATTGGGAATTCTAGGCCAGAAGCAGCCATTCTTACTCATACTCTGGGATTTGAGTAAAGCATCTGGATTTCATCTGCCTAAATCGATTAAGGTAATCATTTATACTCTCATGATTATACCTTTTGATGCTCATTAGATCAACAAGGCTAACTTTATTCTCTCCTCTAAAGAATTGATCATGGAACATTCTTTCAAGTTGGTTCCAATTATATATAGAGTTAGGGGGTAATGTTGTAAACCAGGTGAATGCGTTTTAGGTCAGAGAACTAGGGAAATATTTCATCCTTAAATCCTTGGTCATATTAAGATTACCGCATTCTATCTGGTATCGAGCCACATGTTCTACTGTGGACTCTCCAATATCCCCAGAAAACTTAGTAAATTTTGGGATTTTGCATCCCCTAGGTAATTCAGCTTCCAACACGAAGTTAGGAAAGGGGGATATGAAATAAGGTTGTTCCACACGCCCCATTTCTAACCCTTGTTGATTCAAAAACCTGTCCAGCACTTGGTTAAGTTATTCAGGTTGGTACGGACCTCCGAACCGATGTGGTTCTTCGATGATCACAGGTCCTCGATCATTATTTCTTTGACCGATATTCTCAAGTGCTTGACCTCTTCTCAGCAATTGGTATTCTTCCAATCGAATGCGAGGTCCTTGGTTTTGATCATTCACGGGAGTTCTATCCCTTATATTTTCTCCAACTCTAGGGACAGCTAATGCATCCCCGATTCGAGTCATTTGATCCGCTAACCTTTGAAAACTATCATTAGTAGTCTGGACTAGCGGGTTAAGCACAATTGTTATCTGTTGGGTCAACATATTGACCATTTCAAAATTACTATCATCCATCTGTTGCCTTATCACATCCAATGATGCATTCGATATTCCAGTATTGACATTTTTTATGTCTGGATGGTTTCTTTAGAAATGTTCTTGATTTAAGGCGTATCTTCCTTCTTGATACCCTCTTTGATTATCTCGATCCGATCTTGGTGTCGGTTCCCATCTCGGCATACCCCAAGGGAACCTTTCATTTTGTGATGTCCCTTGTTATCTAGGCATCGAGGTTCTTGCCCCCGTGTTACTATTATGAAACATTGGAGGGGGTATCGATTCTATCCTAGTAGTCACATGAGGACCAACACTAGTCGTTATCGGACTAGTGATCGATGCACTCTGAGTCGACACAGTACCCTGTGTCATAATCGGAGTATTAACATTACTGGGTAATCCTTCAGGTAACCCAGTAGGCACTAAGTTACTCCCTTGTTCATGTCTATTAACGTCAGAAGCGTTATTCACACTATTTTGATTGTTCATGATTATTCTACCACTTCTTAATAACATGCAATCATTCAATGCACATTAAAGTGGATTTCAAGAACTAGCCAATTATGTGTCCCATTGGGCATGCCAATTTGTTTTCGATGATTTTTGGTTCGATGAATAATCACCTACTCACAATGCGATTTACGGGTTACTTTTTAGGCTAGCAGTAATTATCACTTTCAATCTTTCTTTTTGTTTTAATGGAGAAAATTGCAAAAAGTGTAAATGGCGTTCAAATGAAATAAAGAAATCCTAACCCATTATCAGGTGCAAGAATATAAAAGGAAAGATGATAATGAATACGGAAGGAAAAGATTTATTAATTACCAGGGGTAAAACCAAAACAAATGGAGGAAATCAACAATACATGCTAAGGCTGTTAGAATAATGCAGTGTTTCGCCATTCCTACTCTCGTATGCTCTCTGGCTCTTTCACTTACAAAAGTCTAACCTCGTTTATGTTCCCTGCCCTTCCTATTTATACTAATCCATACAAATAACCGTTCAGAAAATGGTTTCCCCACGTTCTTCACGTTTCGAACTCTTTGACGCTTTTTCCCACGTGTTTGTTCCTTTTGCAAGAATGACGTGGAATTAATAAAGTATCTCGATGTCTATTCTTCACACTTCTCGATTGTTCTCAACTTTCTTGATCTTTAACCACGTCTCTTCATTAGCGCCTTCGATCTTTATCACTGAGCCCTTTTTTCACTTTGATCTTCATCAATTTAAGTCTTGACTATGTCTCTTTATTTGTGCTTTCGATCTTTTACTACTGAGCCATTGACTGTCTTGATCTTCATCGATTTAAATCTCCATCGATAACAAGTTGTTATCGATGTAGATTGAAATCGAGGAAGATCAGAATGAACAAGGACTTAGTGATGAAGATCAAAAGTATAAGTAAAGGGACGTGGTTAAAGATCGAAGAAGCTGAGAATAATCGAAGATTATGAGAGATTGACATCAAGACATTTTAATGACTCTACGTCGTTTGCAAAAGAAAGACACGTGGAAAAGGCGTTAAAGAATATAAGACGTGGAGGACGTGGGGAAACCGTTTTTGAACGGTTATTTATATGAATCAGTATAAATAGGAAGGGCAGGGAATAGAAAGGGGGTTAGAAACTTGTAAGTGTTTGAACCTTAATTTATTACCTTATCTATCGAGGGTACACGAATTAATAAAAGGGTTCGACGACATACACTTTGAACATATTCATCGAGAATTTAATTCAGAGGCAAATGATTTGGCTCAAATTGCGTCTAAGTATAAATTGTTAATAGAAAATTTAGAAAGGATGATAGAAATTCGTAAAAAAATGCCTAAAAATCTCAAGGTATGTTGTGTTACTAACTTCGACGTTAATGATTGGAGGTTGCCATTAATAACTCATTTTAAATATCCACAAGCTCCGGTTGATCGGAAGATCACATATCGAGCAAAGAGTTATGTATTAATTGGTGACGAATTGTTCAAGAAAAGCGTCAAAGGGGTTTTCTTGCATTGTTTAAGTGAAAGTGAAGCCTATATTGCTATGGCTGAAGTCCATAGTGGGTTATGTGGTGCTCATTTAGCACGTGAAAAAATGAGATGGTTAATTTTAAGAAAAGGTTTTTATTGGTCATCGATTAAATAAGATTGTATAAACTATGCAAAGTCTTGTGAAGAATGTTAGAAATTCGGGCCAATTCAAAGAATTCCTGCAAGCGAGTTACACTTAGTGGTAAAACCATGGCCTTTCAGAGGGTGGGCTATTGACTTAATCGGCCAAATTCACCCTCATTCATCGAAGGGGCATAAGTTTATAATAGTAGCAGTTGATTATTTCACTAAGTGGGTAGAAGCTATTCCCTTAAATGATGTAGAACAAAAAGATGTGATTGATTTCATTGAAGATCACATCGTGCATCGATTTGGGATACCGGAATCAATTACGACAGATCGAGGAACAATTTTTACCAGGAGAATAGTAGTTCAATACACCGAGTCGAGGAATATTAAGTTATTAGTGTCGACACCTTATTATGCACAAGCTAATGGACAAGTGGAAGCAATAAATAAGGTGATAATTGGCTTGATTAAGAAGCATATTGGAAATAAACCTCGAAATTGGCATTAAACATTAAGCCAAGTTTTATGGGCGTATCGAAATTTTCCTAAAAATTCTACCAAAACTACACCTTTTAGGTTAGTTTATGGTCAAGATGCAGTATTGCCAGTTGAGATAAATTTGCAATCGATAAGAGTTCAAAGGCAGGAAGAAATTTCGGGTGAAGATTATTGGAATTCAATGTTCGACGAGATAAATGAGTTGAACGAAGAAATGTTGAATGCATTAGAAAATATAATTCAACAGAAGAATAAGATTGCTCGAGTTTATAATAAAAGGGTTAAGAATAAATCCTTTGAGGAAGAAGATATTGTGTGGAAGGTAATTTTACCCATTGATAAAAAATCGAAGCATTATGGAAAATGGTCTTTGAGTTGGGAGGGACCTTTCAAAATTATAAAGGTTTTATCAGGTAACGCTTATAAAATAGTCGATTGTGAAACGGGAAAATCGATGCTAACTATAAATGGGAAATATTTAAAACGTTATGAGCCACACATGCAGGAAATATAGAAAGTGCACGAAAAGAAATTTTTTATTTAATAATAAAAATGTGTACATAAGATAAAGAAAGGTATATACAATAATAAAATAAGGAATGTACAAAACTTTACAATTCCTAAACTAAGAGACATGTTTGTCTCGATGCTCGGAGATGTGCGCTTGGAAAGCACGAGCATTTTGATTCCAAGAGAGGGTAACATCCTCTAGTTCTTGATCCAATTTTCCTATCTCCGTTAGGGTGTTGGATAAGTCGATTGTGGATGACCTAGCCTGAGATAAAGATGATTGGCGCCTCTCTTGCAGTTGATGCTTTGTGGTGCCCAACTCTTCCACCTGTATGTCGAGCTCGTCCAATTAACGCTTCAAAGCTTCAATCTCAGCCTCGATACGCACCCTTCGCTCAGAAAACGAAACCACTTCGAGATTGATCTTGGATATTTGGGAGTTAATGTCTTCAACTGAATGCTTATGTTCATTCAAAGTATTTACTCTCGTTATCTTCGTGGCTTCGAAATCTGCCTTGCGGGTTTCGAGTTGTCTTCTCTTCTTTTGAATATCTTGAGCATGATTGAGGAGGAAGACAAACTCTTTCACCTCAGCATCAAAACCAGGTGGGAGGCATCTTGCTTCGATTTTGGAGATCTGCTCGACGATCTCCTGAATCTCTCATTTTAGCTGAGGTGTTTGGACGAGGATATCCAAAGGAGTCAAGTAGGTTGTTGCTCTTAAGTTCTTCACGACGGCGTCGATATTGGAATCTGAGGTTGAAGTGGAAGGTTGGGATGTCGAGTTACTCATCCGAGACGGATCCGACATGGTGTCCAACATATTGAGGATGGAGAAAGGATCTCTTTCGATTTCCTCCAAAATGCTGGTGAGATTTCTTAGCTCCGGGATCGTCTCGGTCGAGAGTTTGTGAGGCGACCCTTGACCATGTTCTTCATCATCATGAGCCTCTCGATGCTCAGATGTGCTAGGAGAAGGAAGGTCAGTTGCCTCGACGACAAGGGGTGAGTGAGGAGGGAGAACCTCTTTGTTAACAGTGTCACCCTCAGGGGCAGGGTCATCCTCTTGGATGTTAGCAACAGGTAGCTCGACATTCGATGTTATTGGATCCAAATCCGGTGAAGCTGTAGCACCCCCTGTACGTAGATACAAATTGAGGAAAAAGACTATTTGAGGAAATTCAAATAAGTTGTAGGTAAGAAATGTACCTTCGATGATGATTAGGTCATCACCTTCAGGGGTGATAGCAGCTAAAGGCTGAGTCGAGATTGGAGCTGAGGGGCTTCGAAGGTTTGCGCTTCGAGGACTTGGTGGGGTTTGAAGAAGCTATCTCAGATCGAGACGGGGCCCCTTCATCATCTTTTCCCCAGTCTTCGGCCTGCTCGGGGAGCTTTTTCGGCTTAGCTGAAACAAGAATCGAGCACAGAGTTAATTACAATCAAGGAATATATATCGATAAAAAATAAGTAGTAAGAATTCTCACCCCAAAGAGTGGGAGTCAAAATCCTTGTGTACTTAATGTGTTGCAACCATGAGGGTAGCTCATTCTCTCGACATGTTAAATAAGGAAAATATGATAATCGAGAAATAGTTACATTAGTTTTAGGGGTATCTATATGATCGGCCTGATATAATTCTTTGGCGGAGCGTAGTTCCCTAACCCATTTAGGATGAGTTAGTGGTTTAGCTACTCCAAAGGGGGCTGAAGGAAAAATCGGAAGGTTTTTCGGGCAATATTTTTCGAAAATAGTTTTTCCTAAAGGGTTTATAATTTTGAAAGATTCTCGATTTTTATTTACTTTGTATCTGAGAGAACAAGCTACCCCTAGGATAGTTCCCCTCAAGTTTGTAGGGTTATAACACTCTTGATAAAAGTTCTTGAATTTAATAATTTGGAGGCAGTGAGTCCATTTACCTTTCTTCGATTTGCTTGTATCCTGCAAAAGAGATGGAGAAGTGGTTAATCTCGATATAATAATATCGATGGTTGCATGATTTGAGATAAACCACTGAGTCCACCAATCGTGGAACTCTTTCTTGCAGTAATAGGTTGGCTCGAAAGGATATGGTTCGAGGACAAGCTTCTTTTTTGGGAGCACAACCTTTAACTCTGCTTGAAGAGTCTTCTCGATGATGACTATGTTGTGGAGATGAGGGTCACTCAACCGAGGATATGGCAGCATCTGACAAAGGCCAAATTGCCTCGACAGCAGTTGTGGTTGGTAGGGGAAAAATTCACGTCCTTCATCTGGAATCCCCCGACGATGATGTCCCACGCAAGGAAGTTCCTCCAGATGTCGATCAATTCTTGTTGGGCACCTGATGTTGGGGTTGGGAAGCGTTGGCGTAACCAGGTGGGCCCTTGGAGGGATGTCTTTGAGAATGGGGCAAGGTCTTCTGAGAATTTTTCTTTACTTAAGAAAAATTGAAGACATCTCTCGTAATTATCTCGAGACGGCCTCATCTTGCGTGAGAGAAGGGTGGTTAATCGAGCCCCTTCAAGGGGATAATCAATAGGACCTTTGTCGGAAGGGGGGAGGATTCCTTCAAGAATGGAGTTCAACCACAACTGGATGAACCAAATGGGCCCCAATAAATTCCCATTTGGTTTTGCTGCATAAAGGATGTCTGCCGCCTCATGAAACGCAAAATATACATGGGCTAGGAGGAGTTTAGCTAGACTTATTTGAGGTTTTCCTCGATGAAGGAGACATGCCAAGTTGAACATGTTCGAGGAAATTTGGATTGAGCGGGAACAAAATACTTGTGTAGTAAGCCAATACACAAGGAAGGTGACATGCTCCGATTCTGATACAGCTGCATCGGCATCCTCATTGCAGTGGTGCACTAGAAAGTGGCCATATGCCTTATGAGACCAGTCGATTTCTGTCTCGAACTCGAAATCGATGGGAAAAGCTGCGAGGGTATAAATCTCCCCGATTGGCTTGAGGCCCGTGATGGCAGCTACATCAAGGAGTGTTGGTGATAGTGGACCACATGGTAGCTCCAATGCATGTAAGTCCTTATTCCATAAATGTACAACTGCTAGGAACAACAACATATCGAAGGAAGATATGTCGAGTTTGCTCAATTGGATGAAGTCGAAAATCTCGATCCTCTTCAAATGATCACCGTAGGATTTTTTAACTCTTTTCAACCAATTTAGATAATTGGTTCTTTTGCTGGCGGGCTCGGTTCGATATACTCTGGAAGTAATGTCGAGGAAATCCAGCTTGATGGATGAGCCCATAATCAAAGACAATCCTTTGGATGTGGAGGGGAAGAAATCCTTGATAGAATCCAAGGAGAAGGCAGGACGGTAGGGGCCAAGGAAGGCTGAAGGGGTACCAGAGAGGGAAAAAGGAAGAAGTACCTGGGCAGCCCAGAGCTTCTTAGTTTCTTCCTCAAGGCCTGGAAACGGGAGAAACTTCTCGCCGTTAAACTCCAATAGCTCAGCGTCTGGGATGATGGAGATGTCGGAGGAGGCCATTTGAGAAGTTAAGGAGTGAAATATAAGAAGAAAGGGAAGTAACTGGAGCTTCGTTGAAGAGAATACGCAAAGAAGACGAAGAGTTCTGAGAAGGCAAATGTAAGCGTAAAAGTGATGGAAGAAAAGTAGGGTTTTTATAAGCCCTGAAAAGAGACGTTGTGGAGGGAAAAACAGAAAAGCTGTTTTTCTAAAATTTGGTTGGGATTCGTGAGAGATTTTTTGAGAGAAGATTTGATAGGGGTAGGTGAAAGGATTTTGCAGGAATCCCAAACGACGTCTCATTTAATGCAAACTCAGAGGTTTCAGGAATGTTTTACTTTATTGTTATCTAGTGCAAGATAATAATCGAATGCATGATGAGCATTCATGTCAATATTATCTTAGGGCATCTGTTATCGATGTAGATTGAAATTGAGGAAGATCAAAATGAACAAGGACTCAGTGATGAAGATCAAAAGTATAAGTAAAGGGACGTGGTTAAAGATCAAAGAAGCTGAGAATAATCGAAGATTATGAGAGATCGACATCAAGACATTTTAATGACTCTACGTCGTTTGCAAAAGAAAGACACGTGGAAAAGGCGTTAAAGAATTCAAGACGTGGAAGACGTGGGGAAACCGTTTTTGAACGGTTATTTATATGAATTAGTATAAATAGGAAGGGCAGGGAATAGAAAGGGGGTTAGAAACTTGTAAGTGAAAAAGCCAGAGAGCATGCGAGAGCACAAATGGCGAAACATTGCATCCTTCTAACAGTTTTAGCTTTCATTGTTGATTTTCTGCAATTCTTTTGGTTTTACCCCTGGTAATAAATAGATTTCCACCTTCTGTTATTACCTTCTTCTTTATATTTCCGCATTCGTTAATGGGTTAGGGTTTGTTTATTTCATTGAACGCCATTTACATTTACTGCATGCTTTAAGAAAATTAAAACAAAAAGAAAGATTGAAAGTGATTTTCACTGCTAGCCTAAAAAGGAACCTGCAAATCGCATTTGTGAGTAGGTGATTAAGTGTGTAATAATGTTCGATTCATCGAACCAAAATCCATCGAAAACAACAGTACAATGCAATGGTAGACATGTGAATGACAAAACTCATAATTTATACGGAATCTTTATTATTTTCTTATGCCAAACTTCTCTTGCTTTTAGAATTTTTTGTTTGTTCCTTTATTTTGATTTTGTCATGTTTTATCAACAATTTGGTGCAGTTGTTTTCTTAATTAAACATATTTTTGTTGTGTAGATATGGATTAGAATTGTTTTCTCCTAATTCTTCCTAGACTTCTTTATCTTGTAAACTTCTTGTTTTACTTAATTTTTCTTTAAACTCTTCAACACATACAGGTGAAGATAATTCTGTCATTATCTTTTAATTTTCATGAAGAAATAAGGTTTCTCTTTGAGATATTTTAATCAGTTATTTATGTTTCACATAATATTTCGTTCATTTAAATATGGGTATTTATTGAAAGGTAGAAAACAAATTATATTTTTTTATGAAGGAGGGTTATGAAATTTAAATTTTTTATTCAATTTATTTATATATTTTTAATAATAAAAATAGTTATGTTAGTAAAGTGGAATTTTCCTTTTTTCTAAGAATAAAAACTCTACAGAACATTTATTTTAGTGTATTTATCTTTTTATCTTTCTAAATTTTTCTTTACAGAGATACTTAAATATTGTTTTTAATAAGCACTAAAAGATGTAAAAGTTATCATCAAAAGTCAGTTGACCAACATAAAAACTCTCACATCAAGGTCAATTCGCTAAAATTCAGAATGACACAAACGTTATTTAAGGATGTGGAATGTAGGCTTTTAATGAAACAGTTATAAACAAATTTTGAATAATTTATTTTTGTATAAAAAGTTACCATTTTGCAAATGCGAAAGATCAAAGGTAAAATCACGCGGTTGCATCTACGTGAGTAGTTGCAGATGTTAACATATTGTAAGCATGAGTAAAAAGTTACTCAGAAAATTTTGATGAAGATTTAATCTCATTAAATCATGAAGATTGGAGTTTTGGTGATGAAGATATAAAGTTTTGTTTCAACATTAAAGACTTGATTTTATCTCACAAAAGAAGGTTGCTTCATGAAAATAAAGGCAAGATATAAAGGAGTATAAATGCTTTCAAGAACGAAGATTGTTGAAGATTCTCTCAAGTGCTAAAGATACAAGTTTAGAAGTTTCAGTTTTGGGTGATAGATAAAAAGAATAAGTCATAAATCCCATTCAAGACCATTTCAAACTTGAGAGCAAGTCATATTTTTGCAAAAACCTTTTTCTACGCTTTTAATCGATTAGGAATCGAAATAGAATTGATTATATAGCTTAAAATTTTAATTAAAAGAGTTTAACGAACAAAATAATTGATTAAGTGTTTTTGATAATTGATTATGTTGCTATTGGGTTTCATATAATTGATTATGGCCTTAATCTAATCGATTATATCAGGAAAAATATGTTTTCTAGTTTTACTCTGATATAATCGATTAAATACGACGTTTTTGCAAATTCAATGTTGAATCAACCTAAGAATGGAAACTTTGAGCTAATTTCAAATTATAAAATGAAAGACAACGTCTTAGGTTAACATACATCTGATCGAACACAAAATTACAGTGTTTTTGGGCAAAAGTTTTTTCAAAACCGCTTTCTTGCTCTCTCAAGGTTGATCTAAGTTCTTGGAAGTGGTGATTGCATTGTGCTTAAGCTTTCATATCCAGCACTCATCATGTGTTTTCTTTACTGTGTATTGATTGTTGTAATTCATTCCTTGGATCCGTTCTAAAGAGAGGTGTGTTCATCTCTTATGTGTCAAGAGAGGTGGGGATCATCCTTAGTGTGTCTAAGGAGGTGTTTCTATTTATCTTTAATTGGTTTTACATTGTGTCACTGATTAGTGTTTGTAATTGCTTTTAAAGATAGTGGGGTGATCATCATGTGTTTGTGGTTATTGGGAACTAGATGTAGGATTGGCTAAATCCGAACCAGTATAAATCTCTGTGTTAAATCTCTCTTTCCCTATCTCTTTATTTTCTTACGGATCATATTAACAATTGTTATTCAAACTTCTCTTATCAAAGGTTAAGGAAAATCCAAATCTTATTTTTTAAAAGTTTTTTTTTTAAATCTGGAAATTCTTTTAAAAGGGAAAAAGTTGTTTAAAAATCCAATTCACCCTCCCCCCCTTCTTGATTTTTACACTATCGTTATTTCTAACAGTAGAAAGGTCGAATTACCAAAGGCAAAATCATATGATTGTATCTTTGAGGTTAGTCATAGAAAGACCGAACTATCAAAAGCAAAATCACATGATTCATCCTTGATGACATTGGTAGAAAGGCCGAACTGTTAAAAGCAAAGTCACGTGGTTGTTTCCTTTAGGCCAATCGTAGAAAGGTTGAACTATTAAAGACGAATTCACATAGTTGATTCCTAGAGGCTAATCGTAGAAAGGATGAACTATTAAAGGCAAAATCATATGGTTGCATCCCTGAAGCTAGTCGCAGAAAGGTCAAACTATTAAGAGCGAAACCATATGATTGTGTCCTTGAGGCTAGTCGTAGAAAAGCCAAACTATTAAAGGAAAAATCACATGGTTGCATCCCTAAGGCCAGTTGTAGAAAGGCCAAACTATTAAAGGTGAAATCACATGGTTGTGCCCCTAAGGCCATTTATAGAAAGACCGAACTATTAAAAGTGAAATCACATGTTTGCATTTTTTAGGCTATTCGTAGAAAGGCATTCAAGAATAAATCACACAATTATGCTCTTTGAAGTCAGTCTTCAAAAGGTCGAAATATCAAAAGGCACTCTCACACTTGAATTCCTAACAATCTCCCCCTCAAGTGTGAGACTACCTTAACTGTTGTTGCATTTACCACAATTGTCCCTTTGATACCTTACATATTGGTACACTCTTCTCAAGGGGATACTCAACCACAATCTTAGTAGTGACCCTAACTTCTGTTAGGTTTTACCACAACTAGACATGCTTGCCCTCATCTGAGCCAGTCACCAAGATTACCAGGCTCTGATACCACTGTTGAAAAATTTTCATAGGGAGATTTATCACGCATGAGATATGAGCAAGCATATAAGAAAGATTACACCACTTTCAACATAAAACCTTAAGGCTCAATGTTTATGGGTCTTTATTTTTCCTATATACACCTCAACTTTATCATTTTTATTTAATGTAAGACTTTACTCTCACTCTCACACTTGCATTCCTAACACAATGCTCTTTGAAGGCAATCATCGAAAGGTCGAAACATCAAAGACAACAAGAGGCAAGGATGAAGAAGTGAAGCAGAATAACATACATGAGAAGAAGAAAATGAGGAAGACGAGACCATCTAAGAAGAAGAAGGAGTAGCTAAATGTATAATTGCCTAAGACAAGTAGTTAAACATTAACAAATAGAAATAAGGACGTAACAGTACCAATTTTTATATGATGAAAAGACAGTTAATCAAGTGCAATGGCAGGAAATATTCTGGCCAAGTATATATAATCTTATTGTTTTTATCATCGCTTAAGCCTGTGGGACTATATATATTAGTAGGTAATATTTTGACCTAGTATATAGTCTTATTGCTATTCTCATTGTTCAAACATGAGGGTCTATTTGTAGATAATATTTTTATCTAGTATATAATTTTATCGCTCATCTTTCATCATTCAACATTGAGCTCGATGTACTAGTAGTATAGATTTTTATCTAGCTACTTAGCCTCATTTCCTGCTAGGATTTCGATCTACCTTTATTATGTCAAATAGTCATAGAAATAAGTAACTTATGTTGGTAACAGAATGAGCATGTAACGTTAACTTTATAATTTATTTATTATTAGGACTTTTGTTTATATATTGGAAAAAAATCTATCATATATGCCTAAACTTAATTTCATTTCATTTGTTTTTTTCCTAAACAAGATGTTTGGATTAGTTTTAATTGACTTAGATAATTATTATCTCCTAGTTTCTAATCCATAGATAAAAAATGAAAAAGAGGATTTTTATGTATGTTATTTTGAACTCTATACATATGTTGTAATTTTGATGTGATAGTAAGAGACGTAACTTTATGTCTGACAATATAACAGACGTAAATTTACGACGGAACCAATGTGGTCCAACGTAGTTAATCTTTTTTTTTCTATTTTCCATTATTTTCTTCGAACTTCCTCCATTTTCTTCATTGTTACAAAATAAAAAATCGGCTTCAGAATCAAACATAATATCCACTCCGCTCCACATAGAAAGTTCAAGTTCTTGATGTTGATGTATATATACCCTTGTGGGCTTCGTGCGGTGGAGGATGTAGTTCAACATTTTTTCTGAGAAAAAATATTCTAATAATATAACTGATGACTCATATTTTGTACACACTTTTACAATTTTATTGTATTTTCTAAGTATTTTTTTTCTTATTTCTTACATTTTGCATGTATTTGTATTTTCTATAATAAGTAGGAGTTTCTGTAAATAAGTTCTTATACTTTATTTTTGTATTGTGTTTTCTTATTTTTCAGCTCTGACATTTGTTCCTTGTTTTGCTCATAATGTTTTTTGTAGATGTCCTTTTGAGCTCTTTCTTTTTGTGTTTGATTCTACACTTCTCGAGATTCAATTTGGACACTTGAAACATCATCACATTTGGAGCTTGGAGCTATTTTTAGTGATTTTTAGAAGTGAGGAAAAAAATATACTAGCTTTGTATGCGGGTTGACTTTAATAATTGGAATTTGATGGGCCCACTGTGTCCAAAACTTGGCCCATTCGTTTCCTCTTCCTCTAACTTTATATAAGTGCTAAAACATTTATATTTAGAGTGTTGAGTAATTAGGTAGTTAATTAGTCATAATTTAATTTACACTTTTTCAAATTCTTTCTTCTTTTAGCTTACATTTTTTCCAGCAAGTTTCTCTTTCTATGCCTTTTCTAATTTTGTAATACTTAGTTTCTTTACCCATTCAATATTGGTTCATACTGGAGATTCCTTGGATTACACAAGCATCAAACATGACTTGCAAGATTGATTAATTGTTCCAAGTTTATTTTCTTCTCTTGATCTTCAAAGACTACTCTTCTTAATTTAGAATTGTATGAAAAAACATGTGGAATTTGATTGCATTTTACATCAACATTAGCTGCAAATAAATCAATTGATTAATTGGATTTCTTCTATTCAAGAGTAAAACAAATTCGGTATATTAATTCATTTCTGCTTTTGGATTCCTTAGATTATAAACTCATTTTTCTTGGATTTCAATCAGTATAATTCAGTTCACTTTCAATTGCTTTGTTCTTCTTATAGTTTCTATTTTAGGTTCTACATTCTTTAATTTCTTTCCTGTTTTTGTTGGTTTTCATCTCGTGCTTTAATGTTTCTTGTTTTTAATGCTTGATTCCATTCTCACTAATTCTGTTTTTCATTCATGCAACTCGATCTTTGTTTTCTTTTCCATTTCAATTTTAGTTAATGCAATAAGTGTTTTCTTTTCCATTTCGATTCCCGTTAGTGCATTAGTGTTTGTTAATTCATTTACTTGTTGTTATTACTTTGATTTAATTACTTTTACACTTAGTTTAATTACTGCACTTTAATATCCAATTCAATCCAACGTATTTACTGTTTTTACTTCTTATATAAAAAAAATCCCCAACCTTAATTTGTTGAGGAAGAAGCATGAAGTAATAAACATGAATGGATGTATGTCCTTTGATTGACACCTAGGTTAGCTTCACATGTCATAGTGATTTCATCAACAACTCAAAACAATCATAAGTCCATTTCAGGAACAAAATAGGGATATAGAACACTAACATCAATCCTGCAATGTAGTCGTGAAAATTCTAATGCAATCAAATAGAAACGCTCTCAATTGAAAATGAGTCATAGAGATGCATGCCCAAATGCTCAAATCCAATTGGGGTGAAATGTCCGCAATCACAAATGGAACAAGAGGATGCCTTCACCACCACCCACGATCACCGGAAAATGTCACATGGACTCCACACGACTTGTTGGAAATTGTCATACTGTAAACACTAACATAAACTCTCGTTCGCACGAGGGAGAAAGAAAGCCCTGAAAAGAAATAAAATGAGGTTTTCGTCGAACCTAGTTGGATTAAACGTACATCAGAGCTTTGACCACTCTGACGTAAAACTCATGTTTTAAGTTTGACCCAAATAGCTCCAACCTAAAGTAGTTCATATTATTTACAAAAATGTCACCGTATTTTTAGTGATATCAGGAATGAAGTGAATTCAGTGACCTAATAGGTCCTTCTTTTTACTAGTGATTAACCACAGCAATAATCACTCAAAAATAAAATTAGTTCTAAAATTCTTAATATATTGATATTTAGTCCACTTTGAGTTAGATAATTGGTTCACAAAAATAAAAAAGGAAAAATAAAAGTACCCCTAAAAGAGAAACAAGTTATTTTGTAAATTATAGTTGAAAAAGAGAAAAGTGAAATTAGTCCAAAAATATTAATTTACTAATTATCCTAATCGAATCCATTTTATAAGTTAGAAATTTAAGCACATTTTCAAAAGAGGAAAAATGAAGCTTAAGCTATCAATTAGTCTATTAGAATATTTTATGGGTTAGAGAAATTAAGCATGTTGGACACTTTGAGAAAATGAAATTGAAAGTAGTCCAAAGACTTATTGATTTTCCTATTTGAGTTCATTTTAGGTTTAGAAAATTATAAACATTAGGCATTTGAAAAGAAGAAAATGGAACTGATGCATAAAGACCTTAAGCCATTAGTGAAAAATGGTAAATTTACGTAAGCCTTTTCTTCTCAAATCATAAACCAACCACGTTAAAACAACTTGGTGACATTTTTTAAAGTCAAAGCAACAAGTTTTACATCAGACCAGTGGGATCAGAGGTAAAACTTGAAATCTATGTCTCACCTCCATTAGTCTAACATAAAACTTGTTTTAAATTCTTTTGGAGACTTTTCTTTCAATTAAATTAAAATTTAATTTTGTAGTTAAAAACTGTACAAAAAAAATAATTCATACATAATAAATTTATGGCACCTTAGGACAATCCAATATAAGTTATTATAAGTTAGTGTTGGCTTAGCCAACATCCATATGTGTCTTTGTGAAATTAAATACCAATTGTAGATTATTTTAATTTAAAGATTCATATTTAACTATCAAATAACAAAAGATTTTTTTCACTTTTCTATATAAATCTCCTGACACTCGTATCATTCAACTCATTCATCTACAGTCATCTCTTCATGTTCATCTTCATCATCTATACTAATGTCCTCACATTCATCTTTTTCATTCATAGTATCTCCTTTATCCACACTCATTTATTTATACTTATTTCATTCATTCAACTAAATTCATAAGTTTATTTATTTGTTTAAATTTTAACTTTTTAATTTTTTTAAGTTTTATTTTTAACATTTATTTATTTTGTTTTAGTTTTATTTTTGTAATGTTTTTTGTTTAAAATTTTATTTTTTTAATACAAAAATAAACATACTAGTTGAATTTTTTTTAATTTTAATTTTCTGTCAATAACGTCATTAGCTAAACCAACATTAAGACCAATGCTATTAACGTTCGCTTGACCAACGATATTAGCGGTGCCTATGCCGATACTATTAGTATCAACCTACAGGATTTACGCAAACTTATTAGCATCGGCTTTTCCCTCTTTTGAGTGAACTTTTAGCTTATGCTAATTAAATAATTTCTTGTAGTGTCTTATTTATTAAAGATATATATGTCAGTATTTAAAAAAATAATAATATTTAAATATTTTAATTTAATTAATTAATTATAAAAAAGATTACAAAATAAAAAAATACCTATTTGAAATAAGAACAAATAAATTTAAAAGGTAAAAATATTATAAAAACAGAAATTATATCTATCAAGTACAATCTTATTAATAATAATAAAAAGAAAAAAAATCATATATACATATAAATAGTAATATGAAATGATATCTTTGTCTTGAAAAAATTTACTAAATCACGACTTAACTATTTATGTAATTTTATTATATTAGTAAATCTGAATCAAACCTATAGCAGCGCAGTAAATAGTCTGGATTTCTCTATATATTAATGTTCCTTGAGTTATTTTTAGTGAAACTCCATATAGATTTTAATCATTAAATAATTGAAGTTGGACGATTAAAACACTAATGAAAGAACTTAATATAAAAAAAATACAAATCATAATTTAAAATAAACCATATGTTTTACTGGTCCACCAAACTTTACCCTAAGAAAAATAAAAAAACAACAAACTAAAAATATCAAAATATCATCTATATATATAAAGGCTTATAAACATAATAATTACTAGTAATTGTTTTATTTTGTAGAATGATATTATTCTCCTCTTAGTAAACTCCTCAAACAGGTTTGTTCCAACTAAATAAAAGTTTATAATTAGATAAAAATATTCTTTATATAGTATTTACAGGCCTCCTAAAGTTTTGGTATTGTTATACTAACTAATATTTCATCATTTATATATATGTTTCCTCATGCATGGGGGAAAATTGCAGAGAATAGAGAACAGTAAAGAAATGGATTTGCAAATGAAAATAATAACATTTCCTTTGTTGTTATTGCTAGTTTCTTCTTCTGTCAGAGCTCAATTTGGAGTCTTTGATATATCAAAATATGGAGCAGCCCCTAATGGTGATATAACTCAAGTAAGATATTAATTTTAGTTTTCATAATTTCAACTCTTCTAAGAATACTTTTTATCAGTAATGCATATTTACATGCCAAGCTATTATATAAATTATTGTTAAAAAAATAAAATTTATCACAACTAAATTATTTTTAATATATATATACATAAAGATAAAAAATATAAGCTTATAATTGATCAAATTGTAGTTAGAAATGATCAAGGTCTTGCTCTTTTTGTCACAATTTTTTCTCTAATTTGTTATTTTCTTTTAGGCTTTGACAAATGCTTGGTATGATGCATGTGCATCAACAACCCCTAGCAAAGTTGTGATTCCTAGAGGCATATACAACTTAAAACAAATAGAATTTAAAGGACCTTGCTTGGCACCTATTGAGGTTGAAGTTGATGGAACAATTCAAGCACCACAAGATCCAAACCAGTTAAATGGAGATGCTCAATGGATTAAATTTACCTACATCAATTTCTTAACCTTGTCTGGTGCTGGAACTTTTGATGGTCAAGGTGCAATTGCTTGGAGCCAAAATAATTGTGGAAAGAATAAGAATTGCAAGAAGCTTTCCATGGTAAATAATGTTTACATTTTTCAATATTTCAATTATTTCTTATATATATATATGGTTGCTTTTGTCAAATACTTTAATGCTAAAATGAGTTTCTTCTGCTATTTCATAGAATTTTGGTTTTGGTTTCCTCAACAATACAATTATTCGAGACATAACATCAAAGGATAGCAAAAATTTTCATGTATGTTTTGGGATGCAACAATATTACATTTACAAACTTCAACATCATTGCACCTACAACTAGTCCCAACACTGATGGAATTCACATTGGAAGATCAACTCAAGTGAACATTACTAACACTAACATTGCAACTGGTGATGATTGCATCTCTTTGGGTGATGGTAGCAAACAAATCACTGTGTTGAATGTGACATGTGGACCTGGACATGGTATTAGTGTGGGAAGCTTAGGAAAATATCCAAATGAAGAACCTGTTGAGGATTTCACAGTGAGAAATTGCATATTAAACAACACAGATAATGGTGTGAGGATCAAAACTTGGCCTGATACTCCAGGAACTACTACGGTGACTGGTATACATTTTGAGGACATCAAAATGGTTGGTGTCAAGAACCCTATAATCATAGATCAAGAATATTGTCCATGGAATCAATGCACCAAACAGGTACTTCACTAAAATCACCCGTTTCAATACAAGATAACAAACATGGATATAGAACACAAAACCATATATCCATTCATTGTTGAAAGAATCCACTACTGATGTTTTTTTCATTTGTGTTTCTATGATTGTAGAGTCCATCAAAAATTAAAATAAGCAAGGTTACATTCAAGAATATCACTGGAACTTCAGGAACTCAAGATGGAGTTGTTTTGATTTGTAGCAGTGGTGTACCATGTGAAGATGTGGTGCTTACTGACATAGATCTAACATTCAATGGAACTAAAGCTGCTGCTAAACTTTCTAATGTTAAACCCATAATCCAGGGAAAATCACTACCATTGCTAAATTTGTTATTTCCAAGACCATAATTTAAGTTGTAATAACCAAAAGTCATCATCTTCCTAGCTATAATTTCCCACAAATGTCAATTGTAAAAGTGTGATTGCTGATTAAAATCGTTTGAAAAATAACAATTCTCCATTGTAATCCTTACATATTAAATTTTAATTATGCACTCTTTTGGGAAAAAAAATAACACCTAAATTTAATTCGAGTATGTGATGAGTCATCTAAACATAATGAGTAGAAAAGTAACTAAGTAAGAAAAAAAAAGGAAAAAAATAATGTACCTTACACATGTTAAAATTGAGAAAATACTTTTTTTTCCTATGAATTGACATTTTTGTTGAAATTTTAATGATCAAGATAATCTTTTTTTGTGGCTTTCAAGATATATTTTATCTGGTCCACAAATTGCATCTTTAATTTAAACTATGATCAAAATGTTGTTAGATTCATCTTGGATGGAGGAGATTCTTAACTTGAATTTGATCGAAACACCATGAATTTAGTCTTGGTCATAGCATTATCGGTCATTATATTATGATATTCAAAGAAATAAAAAAAATCAGCAAATTTTAAGTCCTTAATTATATTAAAAATGGATAAACACAAAGATGATACACATAGGTGTTTATATTACTATAAGATAAAAAATAATTGAAAAAAAACTTTATTAGCTAGAAAAACTAAGCAAAGTAATAGGTAAAGAAGAAGAAAAAATGAAAAACTTCAACTTAAATAATGAAACACTAATATCTTCATGTTGAAATTGTGCTATTAATCATTTATAAATATAATCACTCTCTTCCCAAAATTAACAATTTAATCTTAAAATGTCTTTATTATTTAATATAAAAATATATAATATTAATTCGAATAAAATTAAATCTACATTTAACTAGAGGTAAATATTTAAGCAAAAGTTTAAGGATTAATGTATTATCCGCAATTTCCACTAGTATCGACTCGTATTGTTTATCAAATTTTTAGTGCGAGTTAATTAGTATGATATCATTTCTATAAACTTTCAACATAATCGAATGACTCAAACTCATATGTTGCTGGAAAAAAATCTTAACTGAGGAGTATAATATCATCTCCATAATTGTTAGGAATAAATTTTCCAGACCATTCATCCACTATCAGAAAGACATTTTCATGTTGAGAACTGCATAAGATTTTCACGGTAAGAGATAATCCAATCTAAAGATGCTCATACCTGATAATCAGCGGCCTATAGTCCAAGAAGATTGTACTCCAAACTCTCACATGATCCACACAACAAAATGTGCTTTCAATTGATCATGAGAAAAAGTCTAGTAATCTTTCAGGCTCATAAAGAGGGGCTTCCAGAGGTGTTGGCAACAACAAATGATTATATGTGTTACTACGTAGATCATAAGAAAATATTACTAATTGGTCCTTAGTAACATATGTCCAATCAGGAGGTATTGTGATACGAAAAGCTAACCAATTAAGTGTACTATGTAAATGACATCCATTTCTGGATCCCATTATTGGAAAAAAGGAAGAGTAAACATGATTTTCCAATTCACTTCACTCACACAATATACTTTGAATACTAAATTCTATTGTTTTTTATCTCTAAAGATTATGAACACTTTATAAGTACATGAAGAATCATCATATCCAAAACCACATTTGATTTTGCTCTCATAGGTTGCAGCAAATTCTAGCATACCATGAGTCATTGTATTTTCTTGTAGCGGGGTGTTGAAAAAGACGAAGCAAGACACCGTGCTTTCACCAAGAGTATAGTAGCAAAGGAAGCAAAGCAACCCATTATAGACGCCGATGAGAAAATTAACTTCAAAGTCAGAGGGTTCAAACAATGTGTGCAGACACTCTTCTATGGTGGTCGGTATATTCTCGCATAAGCTGGCATTGGAACACACAGTTTCCTTGATGGCTGGAGAAGCTAAACATGATTGTATGAAATGAATTTTGAAGACGTTCTTGAATCATCTTAGGATGAAAAACAATTTCTTTCCACCAGTGACAGGTAGAATGAAGTCGGATGAGATCTTTGATGGAATTGTTTAAAGATTAAATATATTTTTAACTTCTTAAACTATATTTTAAAATTGTGTTTTGTTTTTAATGATAAATTTTAAATTTATTTTGTATTTATATTTTATAAATAATTTTTTATGATATAAAAATATTTTTAAGAAAAAAAAATAAAAAAAATAGAAAAGTAAAAAGTGAAAAAAATTAAGAAACTAATAATAATAAAATAAGAAATTATGAAAAAGAAAATAAAAATATAAAAATAATTCTAACAAATAATTAATAATTATTTATGAGTTTATAAAAAATAAAAACAAAATAAGTTTAACATAATTTTTAATAAATAATTTAAAAATTAAAAATATATTTAACTTTTTTTTAATTACTTTAACCGTAAGTATTCCATCTTTCAAGAGAAGGATATACCATTAAAATGTGATATGATAAGTTGTGATTTTCCATCAATAGATTCTTGTCGGGATTTTGTGTTCTGCAGATTATTAATAGTTGATATTGTCTGAAACAATACTTGTTTACTTAACTGAAACTGAATTATTAAAATAGATTAAGTATTAATTGGTATCTTAGAAAATTTAACTATAAAGGGTCTTTTCTGGGCCTTATTGTTTTTATGAACTAAGATCAAATTAGAAATAATTAAATGTATATTATTTTAATAATTTAAATATATTTTTAATTTTCATTAGCAATTTTTGGTTTCCAATGTATATAGTTTTTTTATTAGAAGTATTTGTAGTAAAGAAAATTTAGTTTCAAGAGCCAAGAATGCTTGATTTATGTTTTTCTAACTATGTTTTCATGAAATTGTTCATTGGAAGAAGAAAAGTCTAACTTTTCTAAACTTAATTTTTTATTATAATATAATATCATATTACCTTTTTAGATTTAATGTAACAACTAAATAACATTTTTATAGTAAAAGTATTATATTAATATTTAATTTGCAAAAAAAAATATAAACTTTTGTAAAAGTATTTTTTACCGACCAAACAAGTTTTAATTATTTTTAGTAACAATGATTTAAAGAAACTAATGGTGCAACTTATGTTAGATACATGTTTATTAAGTTATTAAAAATGTTTAAGAAAATAAATAAATCATATAAAGATCTAAATTTTTTTAAAAGTTTAAGTGCAGGAGTTTTTC
Organism: Lablab purpureus; assembly: GCA_030347555.1. Classification (NCBI taxonomy): domain Eukaryota; kingdom Viridiplantae; phylum Streptophyta; class Magnoliopsida; order Fabales; family Fabaceae; genus Lablab; species Lablab purpureus. The sequence goes on along the minus strand of CM059257.1, from coordinate 20,988,531 downwards.
TATAAATTATTTTAGAAGAAGTAATAAAAAAAATTAAATTCCTTAAAAATTAAAATTAATACGCATAGAAATTAATTAATGATGTAAATTTAAGAAATTATATAAAATAATTCAGGAGTGATCAAATACTGGTACACCATATTGATATTATTAAGATATTTATCAATATAGTTATTTATTTACATGGTACATAATGTGTTTCATGTGTGCAAAATGTGTATGATCCAAGATACATCCTAGAATCAAATGAAGTTCAAGTTCGAGAAGAATAGTCTTTTGAAGTCACTCTTGTATGAATAGAAGACACACAACTCAAGCAACTCCGAGACAAGACCATTAGTATGGTTAAAGTGGTGGGAATGCAAAGTCAAATGACTCTATTTAGGAGCTAGAAGAGGAGGTGAGAAGAAAGTATCCTCGTCTATTCATGACTCGGTAAATACAATTTTTGAAGATGAAAATTTTAATTATTAAGAATTATTGTAAGGTCTCTAAAAAAATTAAACTAAAAATCCTCATTTTTCCCATTCTCTTAGTGTCACTCTCAAATCCTTTCTTCCTTTTTCTCTCTAACTTTCTCTTTTCTGATTTCATCTTTCTAAAGATTAACACTCAAATTAAGTTAAAATTAACATAGAAAGAATGAATCACGTCACTGACAATTACAATATAACAAATTCTTATAAATATCAACTATACAATGTTGAACACATTTCCATTAAATATGAATCAAAACAACTCCACTTATATATAAATTAACTCCTCTCACTTTTAAAGTAGCTTAAAAGTTAAAAAATCTTCAAAATAAAACCTTTTGCTCACATAAACACACATTTTTTATAAAACTTTCAAAAGTCTTTCCAAAACTTCAACTTATAAATTTAACACCTGCACTTATTCATATCATAAATAAATTCTTATAATTCCTTGTTGATTTAGGAAATGAAGTATAAAAATCCCATATGAAAAAAAATAAAAAAAAGAAGATAAAACCAATAATAGGAGAAGGAAGAACTTACCTATATCAGATCATAATAGACTTATCTTAATTTATTCTATATTGTCTTTTCAAAGGCGTGACCTGATTGTTAAAAGGATATACTACAAACCCAAAAATTTAGAAAAAATATAGAAAGTTTATAATTTTATAACTAAGGATAAAATTCTGTGATAAATGAATAATTAAATATTTTAAACCTATTTATAATCTTCTTTTAAAGTACATTTTCATTCTCCATCTAATTTAAATTAAATGTCTATATCGAATAGCTCTTACATCTTTCTATTAATGTTATGCGCATTTCATATCATATTTCCACAACATGAATAAAATATAAAACATCTTAAACTATTATTCTTTTATCTTTTTTCATTATTATTTTGGTCTTCTAAATAATTCACTAGTTTCAATCTACATACAACTTTTTGTTTTCATTTTTAAATTTTAATTTTATAAAAAAATCAATTTTTGAAATAATTTTATATTATAATTTAAATTATTTATTTTGAATCTATACAATTAGAAACTGTTCTGATTCAAAGTTTTAAGATTTAAATATGCAAGTGTGGATACCCCATCTACATGAAAAAAGTCAAATTATAAACCTGTGCGATTGTCCTCTAAGAGGTCTCGTATTTATTGTTATTATTAAATATAGTTTTGAGACTTTTTCTTGTTCTGGTATTTATTAGAAAGTGAACGAGGAAAAAGCCCACCACCTGACGAGGACTGAACAACTGTGAATATAAATGTTGGCACCCATAAAATGAATTTGACTAGGACAATCAATCATTTAAGAACTACTAGTTTCATTTATCCTCTTTCCAACTATTATGTGGTTACTGTTCTAACAAAGAGATACTTTTATTTATATATATAGATATACATAAACATATCACAATTTCTGAATTTGAGCAGTAGAGATGTTATATCTTTCTCTAATTTTAATAATTTTATAATTAAATGTTGTTTTTTTATTAAATATTTTTTTATTTATTTGTTTGTTTATTTATTGTATTATTAATTATTTTTATTATTAAATTATTTTACTTATTTTTCGATTATATTATTTAATGAAATTTAGTTAAATCATAGGAATCTAAAATTATAAATTTAATTTTTACTTTACTTTTTTATTAGTCAAAAAATTATTTTACTATTATACCATCTCTATTTTTTAAACAAAGACGAGAGAAAAAAATTAGTAGGATAGTAGGATATAATCTTCTCACTACACTACACTTAATATTTTAATCCTTAAAATGATTCCATTAGAAGATAAATAAATTAATTTGAACTACTTTTATTTTCCCTTTTTCAAAACTTGTTTTTTCTTAAGACGAGTTTAGCTTTATCCTTTTTGTATTATCGATAAACTAATTTTCTAACTCATAGTGGACAAGATCTTTAGAAATTAGCAGATAATAATTATCTAACACAATACAAACTAATTCAATCATCTCCTCATTCAGGAAAGAAAATCCAAAATCAAACGAAATTTAGGCATATCACAGATTTTTTAAAAGCCACAGGCGGTCCGTACAATTATGAATATAACCAATGACATGGAACTTTCTAAACATCACAGTTTAAAGAGAAAAGAACTGAATCATTCGCATATACTACACTTTTGTTTACTCTCCTCTTTGTTAAGATTATCTGCTATCAGAAAAACTATAATGAGTAGCGGTTATTTTCTCAAATCATTTTATGTTCTTCTGCTGCTTTCATTGCTTACCTCAGGACTTACGGGGACATTCAAGAACTCAAGTGAAAGTGGTGAACCAAAGTGCATAGAGAGGGAGAGACAAGCACTCCTCAGCTTCAAACAAGGCCTCATAGATCACTTTGGCATGCTCTCCACTTGGAGCAACCATGCCAATAATACAGATTGCTGCAAATGGGAACGCATCGAATGCAACCATCAAACTGGTCATGTAGAGCTACTTGATCTTCAAGGAAACGATCATTATGCGCAGTACTTGAGAGGTGCAATCAATGTCTCCTCATTGGTTCACTTGCAATATATTCAACATCTGGATTTGTACTGACTCACTGATAAATGATTTTTCAATTTAATTGGCTATATTAATTCATCATTTTTATTTGTATTTTTTGTTATGTTCTCTTTTCTTTTTATGTTAATAATTACAATACTTCTATCTTTTTGAAATAATGTGATTACTATTTACTTTGTTAAATTTTTGTAGAGAAATGAGAGAGTTTTGGAAGTCTCCAAGTCTTCTCGCCCAGCAAATTTATGAGCAGGTAACTGGACAGTTAGTGCTCTGTGAGATGTCATTAGTCACTCTTTGCACCTGTTTAAGGAGTGACCTTTTGGATTCATCAGAGAGATCTTTAAACCTGATCCATTCTGGGTGCTCCAAATGTCTATGAGTAGCTAAACTCCTTTTCATTGGGGTTGGATGTAATGAACTCAAACTTTTGTATCTCTCATTGATATATATTATATCTTTTCATACTCTTATGTTCCATCTTCTGTGTTTATTGTGCATGGCCTGATCATCTATGCTATATGTTTCTGATCATTGGAAAATGTATTTTGAAACTGAGAACTAAAGGTGGAACAACCTTGAGTTATTATATTAGACATAATATGATAAAACTTGGTCATTCTAAACACAAGTTCTTCATGCAAGCTTTATTGAGGGAACTCTAAGGAATTAGGTTTTTGATAATAAAGTTTAGAGCTTATCGCTAAGGAATTAGGGTAAGTTTACATTTTGTGTGAATGTGGAGTTTTATTTAAAATATATTTATATTCTCGAGATTTTACAGTAAGTGAGTTCAGGAATTCCAACCCCAGTGAAGTCATCCTTCTTATTTACATTAATTGTTTTTGTCGTTTATAATTTTGCAATTTGAATTCACATTATCAAAACATTAAATTTAAATCTTCTTCTACTATATATTCAAAAGTAGTATTCACATTTAATTGTCAAACAAGGTTAATCCCTTAGGAAAAGGGTACTTGGACTTTCACTTTATTACTTAACGATTTGGTACACTTGTCAAAGAGTTGACACTCACGTCCTAGAGTTCACGGGCTCCTTCACCAACTTGAGATATCTCAATCTCTCCAATTCTTATTTTGTGGGGAGGATTCCATCTACACTTGGAAATCTCTTGTAACTACGCTATCTAGATCTTTGGGACAATTATCTTTCGGGAGAAATTCCTATTCAGATTGGGAATCTCAAACACTTACAGTATCTCGATCTAGGAGGATTTTTTCTTTCCGGAAAAATCCCATATCAAATTGGAAATCTCACAAAGCTACAGTATCTCATTCTTGGAAGTAACACTTTTCTAGATAAAATGAACACGGGAAACAATATTTCAAATTACCTTTCTGGAGCAATCCCTTTTCACATAGGGAAATCTTCCATTGTTGCATACTGATAGTCTTAGCTCCTCTCACCAGTGGCTACAAACTATCAGTAAAATCATTCCAAACTTAACAGAGCTGAGGCTAGTTGATTGTGATCTCTTGGATAATGATATTCAATCTTTGTTCCATTTTCATTCTTCTAACTTTTCAACTTCTCTTACCATCCTAGATCTCTCTTCTAATATGTTGACATCATCAACACTTCAACTCTTGTCCAACTTTAGCCTTCGTCTTCAAGAGCTTTATCTCCCTTATAATAATATCGCTTTATCATCTTCTCTATGTCCAAACTTTCCATCTTTGAAGATCATCGACCTCTCTTATAGTAATTTAACATCATCCATGTTTCTAGCTAATTTTAATATCAGCTCCGGACTACTAGGGCTTGTTCTACGAAACTGCGGTCTTACAGATAGCAGTTTTCTTGTTTCGTCTACTTCTACAATGAATTCTGTGTCTTCTCTTCTCTACCTTGATCTCTCCCATAACTTGTTAAAAACATGTTCTATATTTCACTGGTGTCAAGAAAAGCAAAGAAAAGAAAGAAACAAAAAAAAACTGTTTCTGTGTAAAACTGAATTCATTACATATCAGAGAAAAGAAGGAACAATATATACAAACAGTAAAAGAAAGTAACTAACTCTAATATAACCTCTAACACCTCCACTCAAGCTGGAATGTGAAAGTTAAGCATTCCCAGCTTGGAATACAAACGATTAAAAGGTCCTGCAGCTAAAGGTTTGGTGAGAAGATCTACAATCTGACAAGAAGAGGCAATAGGAATAAGATGGAGAAACCCAAGCTGAACTTTGTCACGAACAATATGGAGATCTATCTCAATATGTTTAGTTCGTTCGTGAAACACTGGATTATTGGCAATATGAATAGCAGAACGATTATCACAAAACAAGGTAATAGGGGTAGGAGGAGTAATGTGCAAATCTTGAAGAAGATAGTATAACCATTGAACCTCACAAACTGCATTAGCTAAGACTCGGTATTCAGCCTCAGAAGAAGACCTTGAAATTCTTACTCTTCCAAGATACAAGAGAGTTACCAATGTAGAAGCAAAAACCCGATACAGATCTTCGGGAAGCACCCCAACCAATCAGAATCACAGTAACCACTGAGTTTAAGATCTGACGTTGAAGAAAAAAAAATCCCTTGAGTAGGAGAACCTTTGATGTACTTTAGAACACGATGAGCAGCTTGTTGATGGACAATAGTTGAAGCTTTAAGGAACTGACTCAACTTGTTTATGGCAAAATTGATATCTGGACGCGTGTGGGTAAGGTATATCAACCTACCAACAAGTCTTCGATAAGAAGAAATGTCAGACAAAGGTGTGCCAGAATTTTGACTCAACGTAACAGTAGAATCCATTGGAGTAGAAGAAGGTTTGGCAGCAAGAAGTCCAATATCAGCCAGTAAATCAAGGGCATATTTTCGTTGATATAAGCAGATCCCCTTTGAAGATCTAGCAACCTCCAATCCTAAGAAAAACTTGAGATTACCCAAGTCCTTGATACTGAAGCGGTTATGAAGAAGAGACTTGATGGAATTAATTTCAGTGATATCATCTCCTGCTAAAACTAAATCATCAACATAAACAAGGATAACTGTGAATCCTTGTGTAGTTTTTTTTAGTAAATAAGGAATAGTCTGACTTTGATTGAACATATTTTGATTGAAGGAGCACCTCTGTCAGTTTGAGATTCCATTGGCGGCTGGCTTGTTTTAGACCATATAAAGACTTAGTGAGGCTACAAACCATATTAGGATCAGAAAGAGATAAGCCTGGAGGAGGAGTCATGTAAACTTCTTCATATAGATCACCGTGCAAGAAAGCAGTATTAACATCTAACTGTTTTAGATGGCAGTTCTTTGCTGCAGCCACTGCAAGAACTAATCTAACAGTAGTCATTTTAACCACAGGGCTGAAAGTCTCAAGATAATCAATGCCAGGAGTTTGAGTGAAGCCACGAGCCACAAGCCTAGCTTTGTGTCTCTCAACTGTTCCATCAGCATTGTGCTTGATTTTAAAAATCCATTTGCAACTAATAGGACGTTTTCCAGCAGGCAGATATGTAAGCTGCCAAGTATTATTTTGTTTCAAAGCCTGCAATTCAGAATCAACAACAACTTGCCAACAAGTATGATTAATAGCCTCTTGGTAGGTATTGGGTTCAATAGCAGTAGAAATGGCTAAAGAGTAATGTTTATGAGTGTTAGAAAGAGAATTATAAGACAAAAAATTAGAAAGAGGATACCTGACTTTGGAGGATGAAGGTGGAGAAGCAGTATGAGCAAAAGTGCAATGAAAATCTTGCAAATAGGTAGGAGCAGTACGAGACCGTGAGGATCTTCTTAGTATAGCATGAGGAGAATCTTGTGACGGGGAAACTGTAGTGGAAGGAAAAGTAGGCAAGGAAGGAATAGAAATAAGAGAAGAATCTACAACAGGATGATATTGTGGAAAAATAACATTATAATCAAAAGACTGTGAAGGATTGGAAGAAGAGCTGGAATGTTGCATGGGAAAGGTAGTCTTATAAAACTGAGCATGCCTAGAAACAAAAATTTCTCTGGTGTGAGTATCAAATAGAACAAAACCTTTGGTGCCATTTTTAAAACCTAGAAAGATGCACTTCTGTGCTCTTGGATCAAATTTCTTTCTGTGACTGGATAAAGTAGAAGCATATGACAGACAACCAAAAAATTTTAAATTTGCTAAGTCAGGTAATGTTTGATAAAGAAGTTGAAAAGGTATTTGATTTGGAACAGCAGAATTAGGCAATCTGTTCATGAGAAAAACAGCATGAGAAACAGCATGATTCCAGAAAAAAAATAGGAAGATTAGCTTGAAATAAGAGAGACCGAACAATGGTAAGAATATGTTGATGCTTTCTTTCCATAATACCATTTTGTTGTGGTGTCTCAATACAGGAGGTTTGATGTTGAATTCCTTATGAAGCAAACCAATGTGTGAGATTGAATTCTACTCCATTATCAGACCTAATGATTTTAACAACTTTATTAAACTGAGTTTTAATCATAGAAACAAAATTATTTTGTATAAGGAGACCAGTTTCAGATTTATTTTTCATAAGGAAAATCCAAGTGAATCTAGACATGTCATCTACTACCTCAAAGTGCTTAGCTCCTGAATCTGACAACCAGAATCAGAAAAAAAGAAGGTGCAGTGAATGGTTTTGATTAGTTTGGAAACAGAAATAAGATTGAAATGAAATTGAGGTAAATACAAAACATCTGTCAAATATAGTTTGTCAGAAAAAATAATAGTGCCAGAATAAGAAGCAATTATATGATTACCATCAGGAAGATTGATGGAAACAGGTTTGATTTGTTTATAAGACTGAAACAAATCCAAATTAGTACACACATGATCAGTTGCCCCAGTGTCAATGATCCATTGACGGGCAATTGAACCAGGACCAGGATTATACAAACTTGAAGGCTTGGAAACAGAAGTAACTTGATTGACACTATGCTGTAATTGATTTCTAGACTGTTGAAGCAAAACTAACAAGGCTTGATGTTGCTCTGGTGTAAAAAATAGATTGGAGGAGTCAATTTCCTCCTTATGAGACACAATGCTAGGAGTTTCATCATCATCATCCTGAATGGCAGTGCAATTAATAGAAGTATTCTTTTTAAAATGATTAGGAACACCATACTTTTTGAAGCAATGCTCTTCAGAATGGCCAAGACGACCACAATAATTGCACTTGCGTATGCATTTTCCTTTGGAATTGGTAGAAGAGGTATTGGCATTTTTAGTGTTAACCGTTGTTGCCAAAATTTGAGAATCATTAGGAAGAATTCCAAATTGTCTCTCCTGTTGAATGAGCACGGAGAAAACACGATCAATAGGAGGAAGGGGATCCATCAACATGATGTTGGATCGAACAGTAGAATATTGGTCATTCAAACCCTTAAGAAAACGAATCACATAATCACTGTCACGGTGACATTGAATAGTTGGAAGAAGATTACAGGAACAAGGTTTAGCACAAATGCATTGAGGAATCGGACGAAATTCTGCAAGTTCTTGCCACAAAGCTTCAAGATGATTGAAGTAAGCAGAAATAGAAAGATTTACCTAATGCGTAGAATAAATCTCCTCTTGAAGATCTGAAATATGAAACGAATCACTTTGGTAATAATGAGCCTTTAAAGCAAGCCAAACTTGACGTGCAGAATTGAACCATAAAACACTCTGAGCGATGGACGGATCAATTGAATGAATAATCCATGACAAAACGAGTTTGTTGCAACGTTTCCATAAAGGAAGAAGAGGATCATTTACCGCTGGTTGAGGAAGAGACCCATCAACAAATTGGACCTTGTTCTTGATTTCTAGAGAAACAATCATGCCACGAGACCATGAGTGATAATTGCTACCAATAAGTAATGAAGAGACGAGGCTAACACCAGGTTGTTCATTCACCTGAAAAAAATAAGGATTCATCGGATCGTTTATGAGTGTAACTTGAATTGCCATGCCGGAAAACGATGAAGATGAAGAGGAACAACTAAAAAAAAACCGTGGCCAAAACACACGAAGAAGATGAAGATGGGCAAACAAAAAAAAGAGATCGTGGCCAAATCACACGATCAAAATGCGGAAGCTTCTTGATTCGCTCTTGATACCATGTCAAGAAAAGCAGAGAAAAGAAAGAAACAAAAAAAAATCTGTTTCTGTGTAAAACTGAATTCATTGCATATCAGAGAAAAGAGGAAAACAATATATACAAAGAATAACAGAAAGTAACTAACTGTAATATAACCTCTAACAATTGGCTTTCTAACTTCACTACCAATCTTCTTACCCTTCGCCTTGATTATAATTTCTTAGAAGGTCCCATTCCAGATGAATTTGGGAATGCGATGAACTCTCTTGAAAATATATATTTCTCCGATAACAAACTACGAGGCAAAGTTCCGTCTTTATTTGGGAGCATGTGCAGATTACGGAGCTTAGACTTCTCACGAAACAAGTTGAAGGGCGAATTTCCGAGCTTCATTCAAAATTCTTCATGGTGCAGCAAACACGTATTTCGGGCATTGGGCTTATCTTATAACCAAATTACTGGCGAGATACCCGAGAGCATCAAACTACTATCTGAGTTGGAGATTTTATTGTTGCAGGGGAATTCTTTAGAGGGTGATGTCACTGAATCTCATCTTTCTAATTTTTCCAAACTATATTACTTATTCTTGTCACACAACTCATTGTCTCTAAAATTTGTCTCTAGTTGGGTTCCTCCTTTTCAATGAAGTTATTTGGGTCTTGCATCTTGCAAGCTAGGTCCCAATTTCCCTAGCTGGCTACAAACTCAAAATTCCTTGATCCAACTAGATATATCTGATAATGGGCTGAATGATTTCGTACCAGAATGGTTTCTGAACAAGTTTCAATTTATGTACGAGTTGAATATGTCTCACAATAATCTCATTGGTTCAATTCCTGACATGAACTTGAAGCTTCCTTTGAGACCATCTATAAATTTAAGATCAAATAAATTCGAGGGAAAAGTTCCATTATTTTTGCTACAAGCTTCCGAGCTGTTACTCTCTGAAAACAATTTTTCAGATTTGATATGTGGAAACGTCACAGCTGTAAACTTGGCCACTCTAGATTTATCATATAATCAAATGAAGGGGCAACTTCCAGATTGTTGGAAATCTGTAGACCAATTATTGTTTCTTGATTTAAGCAGCAATCAGGAAAGATTCCTGTCTCGATGGGTACCCTTGTTAAATTGGAAGCTTTGGTTTTACGAAACAACAGTTTAATGGGTGAATTGCCTTCCTCTTTGAAGAATTGCAACAATTTAATGATGTTGGATGTGAGTGAGAATATGTTGACAGGTCCAATACCATCATGGGTTGGAGAAAGCATGCAGCAATTGATAATCTTGATCATGCGAGGGAATAACTTCTCTGGAAATATTCCCCTTCATCTATGTTATTTGAAGCGTATTCAATTGTTGGATCTTTCAAGGAATAAGTTATCAGAAGGAATTCCAACTTGCTTAAACAATTTTACTGCATTGTCCGAAAACAGCATCAACAGAACTGAAATAGTAAGTCGTGTGCATTGGTACAATACAACTTACTTTGAAATCTATAATTTTTTCGGTGGTAGTTATTATACGCTTCATATAACATGGATGTGGAAAGGTGTGGAACGCAGATTCAGACATCCCGAATTGATTCTTCAGAGCATTGATCTCTCATGTAACAATTTAACAGGTGAAATTCCAAAAGAGATTACATACATGCTCAGGTTAGTTTCTTTGAATTTATCAAGAAACAATCTGAGTGGAGAAATTCCTTCCGAGATTGGAAATTTAAGTTCACTTGAATCCCTTGACTTGTCAAGAAATCAGTTCCATGGGAGAATTCCATCTTCTTTTTCTCAAATGGATTTTCTACAGAAATTAGATTTGTCAAACAACTCTCTTTCTGGAAGAATCCCATTGGGAAGACACATGGATACATTTGATGCCTCTAGTTTTGAAGGAAATATTGATCTTTGTGGGAAACCGCTTGAAAAAAGTTGTCCTGGAAAGTCTAAAGGAGCAGAAGAACATGATGAAGATGATAATTCTGTTTTCAATGGAGCATCATTGTACATGAGCTTGGGGCTAGGATTCTTCACAGGCTTTTTTGGCTTATTAGGGCCATTACTACTTTGGCAACCATGGAGAATAGCTTACTTGAGGTTCTTGAACGGACTGATAGACTATACATTTGTAATGGTTGAAGTGAACATAGCAAGGTGCCAAAGGTGGCTCAAAGACTAGCAGGTACATAATTCGAATAACTTCTTTGTTTGAATTTCATAGTATTTGTTAGTAAATCAATAACTAGTTTTTTTATATTGAAATGGAGAATGTCTTTATAAAAATAAATGTATATATTGGCTTGACATGAATGTAAATTTTAGAAAGTACTTTCGTAAATTGTCTCACTCAGCCACAGATTGGTTTTCATCAATTTAATTAAACATTGATTAGTCATATTCTCCTATTCATGGCTTTACAACGGTAGTTCCTTTTTCAAGAAATGATTGTTTTTGTTGGTGTAAAGAAGTTAGTGCTCTGTTTTGAGAATTTTCCGTGTTTTCAGATGAATTATGCATAGACACCATTTTTTAGAATGTTTACATGTTGTCTCACAATCCTATATCCCTCTCTCCTATCTATAAAATTGTGAAACATAATTAAACATTTCACTAACTTATTTTTTTTCTATTTTACTCATCTCATCTATATTTAATTATATTTTTTTAATATTTAATCTTCTTACTTTACTTTCTTTTAAACAAAAGAATGTCTTATATGCTTTCACTACTTGTTACTGTTTCTAAATTTTTTTTCTCACTAATCTCTCTTTTCTTTTGAATCAAAGATTTCAAAATTAAAAAAAATCCTCCTCCCTTTTAAATTATAAGATGTAGTTTTGAAGGAAAACTTATTTCATAATATAAGGCGTTTTAGAATTTCAATAACTTTATTTCTTTTTTTTTCTCATATACCCCTATTAATCACATTATTATGGTCTACTAATATCATATTTTAGTTTTTTATTAAAGTTCCATTAGCAAGTAATTTTAATTCAATATTTCTAGTTGCAATTTGATGGGAATTGAAAATTTTGATTGAAATTTTAAAATAAAATTTAAGCATAGTCATTTGCAATTTAGTGGAAATTACAAATTTTGATTGAAATTTTAAAATAAAATTTGAGTATGATCATTTGCAATTTCGTGAGAATTAAAAGTTTTGATTGAAATATTTATTTAAAATAATTAGTAGTTCTGATTTTAAATTATTTAGAAATGATTCTGAAAATGAATTCAAAACTATTAAAATTCTAATCTCAATCAATTTCTAATTTTATTAAAAAATTAATTTATTTATAAAAATTTCTGGTTAAATTTCAATTAATTTATTTAATAGTAATTAATAAGGGTAAAAATGGAAGATTTATAAAAAATTGAACAAATTAATTACTTTTGTTAATATGTGAGAACTTGTCAAATCTTATAATTTGAATGGGGAGAGTAAAAAGTATGTCATATTTCTATTACTGATACATTTTAATTTTGAGTGAATCATTTTTAATTTTAATATGAAATAGTTTGATACATGGGGGCCTTGGCCCCTCAAAATTTTTGGAATTCAATGCATACATAATAAGAATTAAATAAAAAATATTTTTAATATTTTTATAACTCTTGTCATTTAATGTTAATAAATATTTTCTCCTTATTTTTAATAGTCATTTTCTCTCTCCAAATTTATTTATATCTTCTTCTTTTTAATAGTCATTTTATCTTCTTCTTTAAAAATCAAATAGAGTTAAAATATTGTTCTTAGTGAAATTGCAATTTGTAATTAACAACATTAATAATTTACCTCTTGATATACATTCTTTCTAATAAATCTAATTTATTTTATTTTAAAAGAAATATACTAAATTGTAACTAGGGAAAGACTAATGTTAACCTCCTTTGATGAGAGAGTTGAAGACTCATTGAAAAGTAAAATTAAGTGAGATCTTAAATTTCTTGTAGAAAGTTAAATTTTTCTATTAATTTTTTAAATCAAAATTTATTATGGTAAAACTTGTAGAACTAAAAATTATAGAGAGAAGATTATCTTGAGCAAAAAAATGTTTAAAAACACCTTTTTGATGGAAAGAAGAGAAACTTACATATTATTAGAGAGAGAAAAATAATATAATAATTTATTATGAAGATAATGTAAGAAGAAAAGGATATTATTGGAAAAAATTAATAAATTTATTATAAATTATGAAATTTAATGATTTCTTTAGTTTGTGTAGTCTAACTATAAATGACTATTCAAAAGAAACAAACCAAATATTAAATCATAAAATTAATTATAGGAAAGAATAAAAAAAATTGATGAAAGGTTATATTCTCTTCCTTCACCCCTATTTAGTTCATTCTTCTCTTTAACTCGTGTTTTGTGTCATCTATGAAAAAAAATGTAACTCTCTCTTGCCCCACTTGATAGTAAAAGGTAAAATAAGTTCATAGTATAACATTTCTCATGTAAAAAAAATACTCTTTTACATTTCTGTTTGAATTTTTTGTTGTCTTTTTTAAGTTCTTTCAATCTACTTAATTTATGTGTTCTTATATTTTTGTATGAAAAATCATTATATACATAATAAAATTTGAACTCTTATATTTTTTATCACTTACATCACTAAGTATTTAATCATATTTTTATAGTTTATTTTTTAGTTTTTAACTTTCATTATTTAAATAGATATATTGATAAAAAATAAAAAATAGATTTATTTTCTACAATAAAGATTAGATAAATTTCTTATTGATAACATGGTTATTTATATTAAAAAAAAATAACTGAGAGTTTTATTTCAAATTTAATTATTCATGAGTTCAAGAATTTGAAAAAATAAAGACAATCCTTTAAATAAATATAAACAAATGAAGACAATCCTTTTATAATTATAATTATATTAAACTATATACTCATATATAAATTTTAAGTATATTATTTTAACTCTTCAAAAGATAAGATCCATCATTGTTGATACATATTTTAAAATTAATTTTTTTATCTTATAATAATATATATTAATAATAAAATAATTAATTATATCAATAACTGATACATAGATTATAATTGAGTGATTAATTTTTAATTCTCGTAATAATATATCTTAAAAATGAAATAATTTTTCATGTTAACAATTGACATATAAATTTTAATTATGAGAGATTAATTTTTAATTCTCATAAATTACAATTAATTTTAATTTTGAGTGAATCATTTTTAATTTTAATTAAAATGATATTAATAACATAAAATATTTAAATTTAAGTAGTTAAAGATGTATGGAATATAATAAAAAAATAATTTAAGAAAAATTTTAAGAATTATTTATTTTAAAAAATTTCTTTTCTAATTTATTGTTATTATTTGAAAAGTTACATAATATAATGATTTTATTAAATTTGAAGTCTTTGATTAAAACAAAATGGAGAGATTAATGAGAAAAAATATTTAAAAGAGTATCAGTATGAAAATATGACATACTTTTTATCTTTTTAATTTTGAAATCTTTGACTAAAAAGAAAAGGGAGATCAGTGTAACGACCCAAGAAATCGCTACTTTTATCATAGTTAGTATGCAAATGTAACTTGTATTAACTGATAATAAAACGCATTATATTTAAAATTTGTATTTGTATTCAATACAAAGGGAATCTCTACTAGTACAAAATTTTATTATAAGAAATAAAAACATATATAAATATATGTGTATAACTACTACTTCATCTTTCACTATAATCCTGGGACTCTGAAGCATCTCACTCACCTATTAAGATATCTGCTCCCGTGTAGCAAAATACGATCATCACAGGCCAAACAATCGGCAATTGTAGGGTAAGCTAATCATTCAAAAATATAATAACACAGAATAATAATATCATGTAGTATTCATCACCATATCATTCTCATGCACATTCATCATAGAACATACTTAAATGCTTTAAAATTTAATGCATCTTTAATAATTGAAAAGTAACAACACAAATCCTATTATCATGTAATACACATACTCACAACATTCTCATTAACACACATAAGTAGATTATGGGCACCAACCCCAGGCTCTACTCGGCCCAACACAAACATATCGGTAGATTATGGGCACCAACCCCAGGCTCTACTCGGCCCCACACACAAACATATCGGTAGATTATGGGCACCAACCCCAGGCTCTACTCGGCCCCACACACAAACATATCGGTAGATTATGGGCACCAACCCCAGGCTCTACTCGGCCCACACACAAACATATCGGTAGATTATGGGCACCAACCCCAGGCTCTACTCGGCCCCACACACAAACATATCGGTAGATTATGGGCACCAACCCCAGGCTCTACTCGGCCCAACACACAAACATATCGGTAGATTATGGGCACCAACCCCAGGCTCTACTCGGCCCAACACACAAACATATCGGTAGATTATGGGCACCAACCCCAGGCTCTACTCGGCCCAACACAAACATATCGGTAGATTATGGGCACCAATCCCAGGCTCTACTCGGCCCAACACACAAACATATCGGTAGATTATGGGCACCAACCCCAGGCTCTACTCAGCCCAACACAAACATATCGGTAGATTATGGGCACCAACCCCAGGCTCCACTCGTCCCAACACACAAACATATCGGTATATTATGGGCACCAACCCCAGGCTCTACTCGGCCCAACACAAACATATCGGTAGATTATGGGCACCAACCCCAGGCTCTACTCTGCCCAACACAAACATATCGGTAGATTATGGGCACCAACCCCAGGCTCTACTCGGCCCAACACAAACATATCGGTAGATTATGGGCACCAACCCCAGGCTCTACTCGGCCCAACACAAACATATCGGTAGATTATGGGCACCAACCCCAGGCTCTACTCGGCCCAACACACAAACATATCGGTAGATTATGGGCACCAACCCCAGGCTCTACTCGGCCCAACACACAAACATATCGGTAGATTATGGGCACCAACCCCAGGCTCTACTCGACCCCACACAAACATATCGGTAGATTATGGGCACCAACCCCAGGCTCTACTCGGCCCAACACACAAACATATCGGTAGATTATGGGCACCAACCCCAGGCTCTACTCGGCCCAACACACAAACATATCGGTAGATTTTGGGCACCAACCCCAGGCTCTACTCGGCCCAATACACAAAAACATCATAGGTCATACATAACCAATCAATTTTTCTAAATTTTATTTAGAGATAATAATCTAAATTTATAAACAAGAATAGGATCGAGACCAAAACCCTCCATGGAAAGAAACTTTCGTTTTCTACCCCTCAAACAAATTTTCCATTTTACTGATTGTCAACAAACATCCAAATATCAACTTAAACATCATAAATAATACAAAAACAAGGTTTTTCACACATTACACTCAATACAACAATAATATACAAAACATACTAATTATATATATATATAACATTAATTTTCTTAATATCAATTTATATATTTTTGAAAATTAACTTCCCTAACCTGGATTTTCTTTGTTCCTCGATCAGATGAAAACAAACTGCAAATATCAAACCTTAGCTTCTCTTTTATCTCAAAATTCTGGATAGCATCTCCCCACAAAGAGAATTTATTGAGAAAAATCTTCAAAGACCATAAACTTTCCAAAAGAAAATTCTTAAGAATAAACGGACCTAGACTTACCCATTCTCAAAACTGATCGGGTAGAACTCCTCCTTATATTGTTAGCCTTCTATTGCTTATTGTGGATCTAGAAACCGTTAGGGTTTTCAGTATTTAAACCTTAGAGAAAATGTAGAGAGAATGGAGAGAGAATAGAGAGAATGGAGGTATGTGAAAACAAACTACCCAACCAGTCTTTTGTTTTTATATATTGTATTATCTTTATAATCTAATATTTTTATAACTGTACATCTTTATAATATAATATTTTTATAATATAATATTTTTATAACTGAATATTTTTATCAATCTAATATCCTTATAACAAAATATCTTTATAATATAATATGTTTATATTCTGATATCTTTATAATTTAAAATATTGGGGTGTTACAATCAGTGAGAGAAAAATTTTAATTTTATAATAACATAGAATGGAAGTGTATAAGTAGTGGAAACATTCTTGTGTTTGAAATAAAGTAAGATAAAAAGATTAAAGATTAGAAAGATGAATAGAAATAACTTGTCTCACATTCTTGTCTCCCTCTCTGTCCCATCAATAAAATTGTGATACATAATTAAAACATATAAGTCAACATTCATTAACTTATTTTTTTTCCTATTTTATCCATCTACATTTAATTATATTTTTTTAACCTTTAATATTCTCATCTCACTTTATTTCAAACATAAGAACTCTCTTCTACTAGTGATAATACTCCTGTTGCTATAAAATTTTTATCTTAATGATCTCTCTCTTCTTTTCAATCAAATATTTTAAAACTAAAAGGTAAAAAGTATGTCATACTTTCATTACTCATATTCTTTTAAATATTTTTTTAATTGATCTCTCCATTTTTTTAATCAAAGACGTCTAATTTGATAAAATCATTATATTATATAACTTTTAAAATAATAAAAATAAATTAAAAAAGAATTTTTTAAAATAAATAATTCTTAAAAATTTTCTTAAATTATTATTTATTATATTCCATACATCTTTAACAACTTAAATTTAAATATTTTATGTTATTGATATCATTTTAATTAAAATTAAAAATGATTCACTCAAAATTAAAATTAACTGTATGTCATGAGAATTAAAAATTAATCTCTCATAATTAAAATTTATATGTCAATTATTAATATGAAAAATTATTTCATTTTTAAGATATATTATTATGAGAATTAAAAATTAATCACTCACATTTATAATTTATGTGTCAGTTATTAATATAATTAACTATCTTATTATTAATATATATTATTATAAGATAAAAAAAATTAAAGATTAAATATGTTTTTAGTCCTTCAATTATTTGTCAAAATTGGGTTTCGTCCCTGAGACAAACTTTGGACTTATTTCGTCCTTATGCTTTATAAACTCGTGTAAACGATCCTTGATGATGTGTCAGAATTCCTTTTTATCTCTTTATTTTCCTTCTTTATAGTTTTCTACTTCACTATCATCCATCTCTTAAGCTTATTTCACTCTTTTCCCTTCTATTTTCTCTCATTTTTCTCTCCTTAAAGATGTTTTTTTATTTGTCATCAAGGATCATTTACACCTATTTATAAAGTATAAGGACGAAATAGGTCCAAAGTTTGCTCCAGGGATGAAACACAATTTTGACAAATAGTTCAGGGATTAAAAACATATTTAACCCAAAAATTAATTTTAAAATATGTATCAAAGTATGTCATATTAAAATTAAAAATTATTCACTCAATAGAAATATGACATACTTTTTACCTTTTTAATTTTGAAATCTTTTATTGAAAAGAAGGAAGAGATCAATGAGAATTTTTTTTAGAAAGAGTAACAAAAAATGAAAAAAAAATATGAGTAGTGGAAGCATATGGGACATTCTTGTGTTTGAAATAAAATAAGATAAAAAGATTAAATTTTAGAAAGATATAGATGGGTAAAATAAGAAAAAAAATAAGTTAATAGAATATTGACTTGTTTGTTTTAATTATGTGTCACAATTTTATTGATGGAATAGAGAGGAGAGAGAAATGTTAGACTGATTTCTATCCAATTAAACATAGATGGATAAAATAGAAAAAAAAAATAGAAGAATAATGATATTTCTGTTTTAATTATAAGTAAAAATTTTATCACAAGGACATAAAAGAAGTGAGGAATTTGAGACTTAAATTTGTTATCCAATTTTTTTCCCAGCATTACTAACGTGGTTCATTTGAATTTTAGCAACAAGTTTATAGCGATTTGCTTGAAGGCTCGGTTCTGAGATGAAAGCGTTATAGATTGGTGGGAGTGTAAGATTTGAAGGGTAGAAGTTTGTAATATAAGATGTGACATGTTGTATTTTAAAGTAATGACCGACGAAGCTTAATGGTTTGATAGCGTGTAATAGTATAATGTGTTTGTAATTTTATCTGTAAGCCAAGATTATGAATACATAAAATGTGAAGCTTTTGCATTCCATCTCCAGAAGGAGGCTTGCTAGTTAGCAGCTTGTCACATTGAGACAACCTATCCAAATTTGGATATGCAAGGAAGAATATGATATATAACAAGAATTCTGCATTGTGTACAAATTTATATATATAAGCAAGAATGTGAGATATCCCAGTTGATCATTCATATAGGATTTAGGCATCTATTGCGTTTCATCTTAATCTCTATTTGACATATTATAATTGATATTCATACTCTTTCAAATTTCCAAACCATACCATAGTGCCATTTACATCTAACCTCTTATGATACCACACTACATAAATATTCAAAATTTTAATTTTAAAATAAAAACTTTCATTAATTATTATTATAGTAATAAAATTTCTTTTTTTTTAAATACCAATTCGGATGAGATAATTTATAACAATAATTCATTTATTTAAAGAGTTTAAAATGTTTATATTAAAATAAATTATTTGGTTATAGAAATTGAAATTTAAAATTTTTTAAAAAATAT
The DNA here is from genome assembly GCA_030347555.1 of Lablab purpureus. Taxonomy (NCBI): domain Eukaryota; kingdom Viridiplantae; phylum Streptophyta; class Magnoliopsida; order Fabales; family Fabaceae; genus Lablab; species Lablab purpureus. The sequence continues at coordinate 20,968,875 of CM059257.1, read as the reverse complement.
TTTAATTTGAATAAAATAAAAAAATTTCAAATATTTTCAAAATACAAGGAATCTGAAATTCCATTTACTGTTCCTATTTGCCCTTCGCACAGACTCTGCACCAGACTCACCAGACTCTAGTTCTTAGCTCTACACTTGTTCTGTGCTAGCTTCGCATTCTGTTTACTCTATGTTCTTTTAGAAGCACGTGACATTTTATCATGGGAATTATCATACAAATCACTTCTCTAGTCCTGTTTTATTTATTGTATTACCATTTACTTTTTGACATATATATAATTAAATTATACATGTAATATTTTTTATTCATTTATATTTTAAGTTATTTATTTATTTATTATATTTTAAAAATAATAACATTAATATTTTTATTTTTAATATATTTTTTATTAGTTTTTATTTTTTTCAACAAAATATCCTAAGTTTATATTTATCTTTGATTTATTATTTTTCAATATTACTTATATCTTTACGGACTATTAGAAATTAAATAAATTTTTCAAATACTAAAAACATAAGTCTAATTTTCATATTAAGTTAATACAAATTTTTGTAATAAAATTATTTAATAGTAAATATTATTATATAAATTTTAAAATATTAATAATAAATTAAAAACTAATTTTTTTAAAAATAAATTATTCTAAAATATTTTATTTATTATCAAAATATATTTTATTTTTCTTATATATATATATCATATTTAAAATAAATTCTTCATATATATATATATATAACCATATATAATATGATATATACACTTTTCATATTTATATTTATTTTTAATTATATTTTAAAAATATAAATTATTCTATAATTATAAATTATACAATACATATCTCAATTATTATTTATGTAACATTTATATTTTTATTTTACATTTTAAATATAAAAATAATTTCTTTATCATACAAAAAAAATAATACATATATATTTTTACTTGTATGTATTTGAACAAGTAGTTTCTTATTTCAAATAAAAAGTTATTATAATATATTTCTTTTTATTTTTCAGTAATATGGGTAAAAACTAGAAACATTAAAAAAGTTAAAAAGTTACTCAATGCAAATGAAAGGAAGAGAAATATAAAAAATATAATAAGATAAAAAATAAAAATAAAACAAAGTTGGTATATAGTGTTTTCTAATTCATTATATTAAGAAGAAAAAATTATATCAGTTAATCGATTTTTTATTTAATTAATTTTTTTCATTTCATAATTATAACAACTCACTTTTTTTAATGAGATAAATTAAATATTTTTTGGATTTTTAATAAAATTAATGTATTTTATTATTTAAATATTTACTATAAGGTTGATTTTAATATATAGTATTCATTTTCATAATTATAGAAAAATTAATTTTAGAATATGACGTGCTATTCAAATAAATATCGAAGAGTTAAATTACATTATTTATAAAAAAATAAAAGGAACATTTGAATGTGTATTTAATAAAAAAACAATGAATCCTTGTTAAATTAATTAATAAATTTATGATAATAAGTTATTTTAATTAATTTTAGAATTTAATTTAATTGTTTAATTTTAGATAAAAACTACTATTTTAAACTCTCTTCTTATTCTATTGTATGTATATTTCTATTTAAAAAACAAGGATGAGGAGAATAATAAGAGAGAAATTTTAGGGTATCATAAACACCATCTGATGTGATTAGGGATGGCAATTAGACCCGCACCCGTGGGGACCGAACCGCTCCCGCCCGAGTTTGACGGGGAAAAACCGAGTTGACCGGGTTCGGGGTCGGGTTCGGGTTTTTCCCATTTAAATCAATCGGGTTCGGGGTCGGGGATGGGTAATGCAATCCCCGCCCCGCTCCCGTACCCATCCCCGCCCCATCTTTAAATTTAAACATAAACCCTAAAACTATTCATATTCTTAGTGTTTCTTTTTATTTTTCATACATAAAGGGTTACAGTGTCTTCTCTGAAACCCTATTCTCTATTCCACACTTTTCTCTTTTCTTCTACCTTTCACTCATTCTTTCAACTTTCTCAATCTCTTCAACCAGTTTCAATATACTCTTCTCTTTCTCTCATCCTCTACACATTTACTTTTCTTAGTCCCTTCAACCAATTTGGTGAACGCATAACATAAGGTTAGTTCTTTGTTTCTTTATCAATTTTCTAAATATTGTGCATTGATAATAACATCTATTATTATTTTATTCTCTGAAATTTTTGTGAGGACTTCATTTGAGGGATTTGCTGAGCAATATTTTGTAATCTCATTGTGGCTAATCTATTACATCTATGGTTAGATACATAACATTTTGCACAATTTCTCACATACTTTCTACATTTGTTTTGTATACTGGTTTGAGTATTCATACTTCTATTTTTATTTTTCATTTTCTAGTATTATTTTATTTCTATTTTGTTTTTTAACATCTTATTTACCATTTGATATTTAAATTTTAAAAGTGTATTCATTGTAAACTATGTAACCTTATTACATTTGTTTGTAATCTCTTTGTGATTAATCTATTACATTTATGATTAGATACATAACCTTTTGTACAATTTTGCACTGATTTGTTATGTTTGTATACTTGGTGTTTCTATTTCTATTTTATTTTCATTTTCTAGCATATTTTTATTTCTATTTTCATGTTCTTAACTTTGATTTTCCTCAAAATTAAATTTTAAAAGTGTCTTCTTTGTTAACTGTATAATTGTTGTGATTTTTATTAATTTTGTAGTCTATCTTTATCAGTTTTTTATAATTTGTAATCTCTTTGTGAGTAATCTGCTACATTTATGATTAGATACATAAACTTTTGTATAATTTTGCACAGATTTGTTATGTTTGTATACTAGTGTTTTTATTTCTATTTTATTTTCATTTTCTAGCATATTTCTATTTCTATTTTAATTGTTTTCATTTTCATGTTCTTAACTTTGATTTTCCTCAAAATTAAATTTTAAAAGTGTCTTATTTGTTAAGCTGTATAATTGTTGTGATTTTTCTATTAATTTTGTAGTCTATCTTTATCAGTTTTTATAATTTGTAATCTTTTTGTGACTAATCTATTACATTTATGATTAGATACATAACTTTTTTGTACAATTTTGCACATATTTGTTATGTTTGTATACTTGGTTTTGAGTGTACCTATTTTTATTTCTATTTAATTTTTATTTTCTAACATGATTTTATTTCTATTTTAATTGTTTTTATTTTCATCTTCTTAACTTTCATTCTCTTCAAAATTAAATTTTAAAAGTGTCTTCTTTATAAATCTGTATAATTAATTACTGTGATTTTTATTAAAATTAAAATTTAAAAAATTATTGTTGAGAAATGTGATAAATAAATCATTTTACTTTTGTAATTGCAGAAATTTTATTTGTTGTTATGGAAAATATTGGAATATCACAAGCACATCAACCAATGTTAGAAGAAAATGTAGACCCTTCAATCAGTGATCTTACTACTACACCAAATGAAGTTCCCTCAGCAACAGAAGATAATGAGCATGAAGAAACTGCACAATCAGGATCAAATAGGCTTAAAAGTAAATAATGGAGAGGACAAGGCTCAATACAATTATTGTAAAATGCTTTTGGGTGGAAAATCAAAAAATGGAACAAATAATTTGTAAATAATTTATACTAAAATAATAAACTAAAATATACTTCATTAAGAAAATAATTTAAAATTTGTAACATTATAATATATAAAAGAAAAAAATATTTAATATTAAAATACTTAATTTCTATAAATTTATCTTTAATAGTCTATTTATGTGATACGCTACATATATATATATTATAGTTATGCTTAAATTTTTAGATTTATTTAAAATATTTTAAAATTATATTTTAAGAAAATAAAATGGAACGGGGATGGAGGCGGGGCGGGGAAACCCGACCCCCGATGGGGATGGGTGTGGGGACTAAATTGTTATCCCCAACGGGGATCGGGGACGGGGATGGTTAAGTGAATCGGGGATGGGGGGCGGGGAGGTGAAACCCGCCCTGCCCTGTTGCCATGCCTAGATGTGGTAAATAGTAAGCCTAGAAAATTAGAACCTTGTTTTTTGTTTATATATTAAGACTTTAATTGTTCATTTTCCATTATGCATTATGTAATTTTGTGCATGTGCATTATATAATTTTGTATGTGTAATGTGAATCATTTACCCTTCACCCTATCACTACAACAAATATAACATTTAGTGACATATAAAAAATGTCACCATAGATATAATATATGTGGGTATATGATTTTTATACATATACCCATAAATTTTGAATGAGATTTAACAACATATGTGGTGTGTCATTATAGTTTATACCTACAATTTTTTCAATTGTAGGAATAAATTTCTTAACATATACCTACACTTTTCTCAATTGTGAGAATAAATTTGTCAACATATACCTACACTTTTCTCAATTGTGAGAATAAATTTGTCATTATATTGCAAATGGATGATCCAATCAATCAAGACCAACAATTTTAGCTTTAAATCAACACCAAATTGATAAATAACAAATACAAAAACATCTATAAAAATAGTGATATATCAAACACAAATATATGCTAAACTAACCCTCCTACATGCTTTATTAATTCATTTATTCACCTAATTTTATTGAACAATACAAGTTCTTAAACAATAGTAAAGAACCATGCTACCGTCAGCACAAATAAAAAACATAGAGATGTTGAACATATAAGCTCAGTTAACATCTTAAAGATTGATGCAGTAACTAATTACGGACTACTTCCTTCACTTATCTCACTCAGCATACATATCTGCAATCTGGTAAGACAAGCTGCTGAAAATGTTCTACATATCAGACAAATTTTATAGGTTCATTTGCACATCAATCAAAAACTCAGATATGTCTCACCTCCCGACTGGCACGAGTACCAACATATATGATAATATTCATATCAGGAAGCCACTTCCTGAATTCTTTGGTCCAATTTGATAAAGTGGAGAGTGGAACAACTACAAGAAAAGGACCATGGATTTGCTGGGCATTCTGTGTAAGGAACAAAAATTCATGTATTATTAAATTGCAAAGGCAACAGAGAACTGATAATACACCTGTAGAAAACCAAGCATCGATACTAACTAAACAGTTTTTCCAAGGCCCATTTCATCAGCTAAAATGACATTTGTATCATTTCTCCAACTGCAAAATGCAAGACAAAGATTTAGAACATCAAAAAATTAAAAACAACACTTGGCCAACAAATACAAGCATGCATACACATTAACAAGAAAATTCGGACCCTCGAGTTGATAATCACGGAGCTTTCCACCCTCCAACCACTCAGGTTGTTCCTCAAGCTTCCGCAAACTTGCTAAGCATCACAACCAAATATTATAATCAGAATTTACGTAGATGATAGCATATGATATTCTATAAATGAAATAATGAACAAAAATATTCTATATATGCCATCAAAAACCAAAGAACCAATAAAAGAAAATAGGCTTCAGAAGTCAGGAAATACAAGCAAAAGTAAACAATCAAATAATCCCCTTTAATCAACTTTCTCAAATTTAAGCCTATGTAGTGATAAAGTGCAACATTAGAATGGACATATCAAAATTAATTGGAAATAATCTTCCGATATATTATTAAAAGATTAGAGATATCATATCGGTTTTCCTGAAAGCAGATAAAATTGAAAAAATCAAAGTTAAATTATCGAAGTAAATATATGACATTGTTAAAATTACATATTAAGAATATATGTAAAATAAATGGTGATACATAAAACGGTAAAAAAAATTAGACCTATATAAAACAGTAAAATAAAGTAATAATTTTCCCCACTAACCATGTCCCAGTCTACTCCTATGTTTAATAGAGAAGAGATGCAATTAAAATAATGACCCTATTATGAAACAGAATCAAGTAAACCAAGACTGAGAAGTTCTTAGTAATATGACCGAAAGTGTAATTGATTTCTGGAACACTGGACAAATTATATACAACACAATTGGTAAAATTGTACCAAATACTGTAGGTCTTTTGTTTTGCAATTTAAATTATTAATGCCTAGAACGTAAAAGATAATGGCAGATAAATGACAATAACATAAATCTACCACACCAGCAACCATGTCAAGTGCATACACATAATTTGTGGAAACGTTCTGGGTTTTATTAAGTTTACCAACCTTTACTTTTCTTACGCTGAGAATCTACCATCTTTCCTTTAATAGCCATAGCAGCCTCACGAGCCTGTTCAAATATGCCAGAACAAAAATCTTACAGAAAATAAACAGATATTATCCAAATTATCATATAACATAGATACATCTTATTCCCTTGCATGCATTGCCCACCACTTATAAACATAAATACGACAATCAAGCCTGGTCCTAGTTCTAGTGGGTTCAGATATGAAGCTCCCAAGACTACTGCAACATTAAAACTCGAGTATGCACAGAACCATAAGTTTAATTCAATTGAAGGCGAAATACAGGAGAAAAAACACACATTCGCAAGGAACATTAAAAGGAAAATCCAACATCAGGAGTCAAAAAAGGAAAAAGGAAAGTTCCGATCAAATGAAACAAAGGGAATATCTATACTGATCCAAATCCAACTAAGTTCTGCTACAGTATCCTATGTTTTAAGCCAACTACCTACTTTCAGTTCAAAATGATGTGCCATTAAGTGTTCAACAAAAAGAAGCATGGACACTTAAGCAAAACCAGCACATACAAACATAGGATCTAGTTGTATCGTTAACGTGTCCTGTATTTCTGAAGCTTATTATTTTGGACACTGCCAGGCTAGGATAGTTTAATTTGGCTTAGTAAAGGAAAATGACTAGACCAAAAAAATAAAAAAGCAAACAGTCAAATCCGATATCCGATGTACAAAAAACTCCAAGAGCGTCTAATTATTCAATTAGCTATATCCCTGCCACAATAGTATCCTATTTTTTTAAATCATGTCCTTGTATCCACTTTGTATCATACATACCTATACAGGCATACTCATGTTCAACAAAATATCTCTCTTCAGCCATGCCATCTTAATTTGCACAATCCCATATACAAGACGGATAGTTGGATAATAACTTCCAAAAGAATACTGACAAAACCCAAATAATGAATTTTTCAAATCCGAAATGATAACGAGAATAGAGTCGAAAAGAGACCTACCTTATACTCGTCAATAGCATGTTGGGCAAAAGCAATATCAATGTCCTTTTCCCTAGTACATTAAGAGTGAAAATTTACATAGTATAAATACCAGAATTGATATCTAATAACAGTGAAAAATAATACCATACTTGATAAATAAGGATCTAAAAGCTTAAAACAGTGTACAACAATTCATAAAGATAAATCCACCCTGCTTCCAACATGAAGCAAAACAATGCATAGAAAATTAATAAAAAATAAAGTAAACCGTTGCTAAATTTTTTTAGAGTAATGTACCATGTCGCTCAGACATAGGATAGTCCTTGCCACTTGACCAAGTATTCGGAATAACATTGCCTGAATTATCTTTGCTTGATTCTATCCGCAATTATCCTTTCCACCTAAAAATACAATAACAATCCAATTAACAATACAACACACAAACAACAAGAACAAAGTAATGAAAATATTGGAATGCATGAAAGCAAACCTGACTGTTCTGTTGGATAATATCTAAATCCATCTCCTTACTAACATCATTGACCTCAATCTGCATAAAGAAACAAACGAACAAGAAATTATTAGAAAACACAAATAATGCATAAATGTTCTTTAACGGATAAACAATTTCCTCTAAATAAATTTCCAGTTCTGCAGTGTTTATAGCCTGCATACCTGCAAAATGAATCAGAGCATCTAAATTGACTAGCTAAACTAAAATATTTACCTCCTCTCTTGAGATTGTCCTCCTGTACCTCATGTCTTCCATTATTTTCTTTGTATAATTCAAAACCTTCTTAAAACCACTGACTGCAATCTCACATATAGACAGGATGCATTACATTTCAGCCAGAAAGAAATTTAAAAAAAAAAACACAAACATGGGGAAGATTAAAATAACCAAACAATAGGAAGCAGGATTGTTGTGATAAAAAAACAGAGACAGATAGAAAGACGATAATGACAGCATAACCCCTATAATTAATAATAAACAATAAGAATAAATATCATACGTTTTGCAGCTCAACAAAAGACTTCCACTGACAGTGCAAATGTGACTGCCCTTTCCATTTTATCAAAAATTCCATCTCATTCCAATCAATATCTGAATCGAACAGGTGACTCATTAAAACAGGCTCTGTTGATCGATTATTCCTTTCAGCATCTTCAGCTGTGCCCTTTGGTTGATGCTAAAGCACTTTTTCAGTGGAGTCACTATCGAAGCAATACGAGAGAGAAAGAGAGAGGAGTGAATTCACCTGCAAATGTGTGTGCACGTCGAAGCAGTGAAGGGAAGCAGTGAAGGGAAAAACGAGAGAGAAAGAGAGAGGAATGAATTCACCGTGTGTGCACATCGAAGCAGTGAAGGGAAAAAGAAAAAATGCGGAAATAAGAATTGATATTTCCAAACCTATTTCAAAATCAAGGGTATGGGAATTATTAATTAAAAAAATTATTTATTTATTATATTACTTTTTTGGATTTATCCCATTTTTACCAGTTGTATATATGATTTAAATATATTAAGTAAATGTAGGTATTAGTGTTATTAAGTTTTACCAATACTAAATATATGTAAGCATAGATTTTTGGATTTTACTTACACTAAATTTGTGTGGGTAAAAAGAAATTTGGTTTTACCTACACTTTATTACTTATGTAAGTAAAAGTGTATGTAGGTATAGATACTATTTCTTGTAGTGTATGTACACTACCATTATAGGAATAATTATGAGACCATTTCAATTATGTTACTTTTTTATTCTCAGGATATATGATGTAGGGTAGAGGGTGTCATCCAATGGTAATATGTATTAATAATTAAATAGTTTTTCAAATCAATAACTGTAAATTTTAATTTTAAGTTAATCATTTTTAATTTTAATTAAAAGAATATTAATAAGAAAAAATATTTGAATTTAAGGAGTTAAATCTATATAGAATACAATAACATGAAATTTAACTAAGTGAAGTGCTGATATATATATATATATATATATATATATATATTATATTTGTGTAAAAAATCTATTGGTGGGAGTAGTAAAAGCTATAAAGAGGTCACTTTAAATACAAGTTGGTAAAATGGGAAAAATTATATACAAGTGAAATGTCGACATGTATATTTTAATTGTGTAAAAAATTTATTGGTAAGATAAAGAATGAGAAAGAAAGGTGCCATAGGTGATTTTTATCCCTTTGGTACACCTTCAAAATAAGTGATTTGAAACATCTTTGACAATGATCTTTCATTTGATGACATTTGTACAATTAATCCTAGATATGACACATTTAGTCAAACTACAAATTTTACTTCTATTATTTGCATTTTGCACCTCAAGGTCGTAAATGTAAATATAGAAATTATTTTTTATTATTTTAAATTTTTTTTACTTTGTCATTTTTGGACACCTTTATTCTTATTGTCTTTTGGAATACCCATATGTCCCACTTCACATTAATGCATTTAAAACACCAAAAGACTATGTGTCTTTCACTCATACTAACATCATGTCATTAATCAACCCATCACACCTTCAAAATTGAAACCAAGTCATTTTGTTTTCGAATAAATAAAATATATACATATGCATTCAAAATCACCCGTGCCAATCTTTTCCACACCTAAAAAATTTCTTATTTTCATTCCCTTAACTATTTCTCTTAAAACATTTCCTTGACCATTTCCTTTTTGTTGTTATAAGATTAGTCTACTTCTATATTTTTAATTTATATTTGACTTTTTTTTCCTCCTTATAAATATTAGAGCATCTCCAAGAGTAGATAAAGAAAATTGATCTTGAGTGGACCCTGCAATGCCACATCATTATGAAGATCAACTCCATTTTTTACTTCAACAAAAGATAGAAAAGTTTGATCTTACTTCACTTTTGGTGGATCCCGCAAAGCCATGTTATCAAATTTAATATTTATTTTTAATTTATTGTTAAACAATTTTGACAAGGATGAAAAAGAGAGACAATAAAAAATATTTTTTTAATTAATGTGTTGATCTTGAGTGATCTTCATTAGTGCAAAATAGGGAATTGATGACGTTGAATGATGACGGTTGGCCTGGAACCGTCGTTGATGAAAAAGCAGTGGCATTTTTAAAATTTTGGGCAAAAAAATGACGACGGTTCATTCTAAACTGTAGTAGATAGGAAATATGACGAAATTTAACTCATAAAACCATCATCGATTTTCAAAATCCTTAACACCCCTGCGCGTGGTCATTGTGCTCACTCACGTCATCTCCTTCTCTTGCCTCTCTTTTGTCTTTCTCTGCTTCAGTTCTTGTCACTGCCACCTCTGGTGCTGTTCTTAGCTGTTGTAGTTCTTGTCTTGTGATGCGCTGCTACTGCCACCGCTAGTTCTATCATTGTTTCTACAAACACCGCCACTAGCCATACCTCTTCCCTTTCCCTTCTTCTTGTTGCCACCAGCCCTTGTCGCCACTGTAAACCCTTTTTGCCATCACAACACTTGGTCGCCATAGTTTACCACTGGCTCCGAGTAAGTTAATTTATGGTTTTGGTTGGGAATTGTTAGTTGTTTTATAGTTAATTTATAATTCTTGGTTTATGCTTTGATTGAGTATTATTGAATTGTTGGAAAAAATTGGTATTAAGTCTAAGGGTGTTCGAACTTCGGCATTGATTAAATGAAGTTCTTACAGGTAGACCATCTGATAAGTTTAATTGAGACCTGTCATATACCTGTTATAGCTAGTGAACTGTACAAAGAAACTTTGTTAGATGGTAAACCATAAATAATACATTATTTTTGTTATCATCAAAACATCTCTTACAAACGAGTCTAGGGTGCTAGACTGTCTAGTGTGTCACAACACCATTAGACCGTTTAGGAGTATTAGACCGTCTAGTGCTCCAACTATCTTCCCCTTTTTGATGATGACAAAAACTAATGTTTAAAAACATGTAAGCTCATCAGGGAAAGAACATTGACATATATAATCATAACATTAAGTACATAGACTATGTAGTACATAGAAGAAGATGAATACATCAGGAAACTAATGCATAACATGTTCTTACATCTAATTTCTTCCCCGTTTTCGAAAAAATAAAAAAGGGTTCATGGAAGAAATCATCATTGCTATGAGGGTGAATAGTCAGACGGTGGTTGGTTGGTGGTAGGTTTGGTCTGGGTAGCTAGCTAGTCAAACCTTCATTCTTCGATAACGTGAAGGTTAGCTTGATAAGCTAGCCTCTCCTCATGTAGAGTGTCTTGTACTATAGCTTGAACTTGTAATACAAAGTTCGATGGCGATGTGATGATGTTCAACGGGTGTGGGTTAAGTTGCCAAGCGACAAGGGCGAGGTTGTCTTGTGAGCTTTCTGGGTTAATATAAGCTTGTGTGGAAGGCAAAGATGGTGAAGAGGGGTTGATGGTAGGTTTAAAGGTGTCTTCATCTCTAAGAATTTTCTTTTCAAGGTTATCCATGGCTTCTCAGTGATGGAGATATTTTTTGGGAATGACAATGTTCTTAGCTAAAGGGTTGATTAAGGAGTTGGAAGTAACAATCCAAGGGCATGCTTCATAGTTACCTGTTTATCTTTTATCGATTATTGGAGCTGATTTGATCTTAGGAGTTCCTTATGTTCCAGGTTATAATAAGTTGATATTGAATTTTTAATTGGGCAATCAATTTGTAACTTTAGATTGGGACCAAGTCAAGTTACCCATTCCAGCTTAGTTCAATCACATGAGAGAAAGGCAACAGACCAATGCTATTGATGAGTTGTTACCTAAGACTACTAAGATTCATCCAGCTTTTCATGGTTCACAACTTAAACTATGTAAGAGAAACCATTTGCAATCTTATATACCCTTACCTATAACTTCGAATGATGCACAATCAGTACATAAATCAATTGATATTCTTCAATCTCGTGTGATTATCAAGGGCACTAAACATGTTCAACAACACTTAGTCCAATGGGAGGTATTGGATAACATTTAAGCAACTTGGGAGGATCACACTGCATTAGAATTTTTATTTCCATAATTCAACCTTGTGGACAAGGTTATTCTTAATGGGGGAGGAAATGTAATGAAGCCAATTACAGAAAGTACAAATAAGGACAATAGGGGAAAAATTAGTACGTGCAGTAACTAATAAATATGATGGACAAATAAGAAAAGGCTTATGGCCCAAACTAACCAACTTGGGATGAAAGGACTCTGTGTGCTAAGGAAAATAAAATGTCAAGCTTATTGGAGAAAGAGGAACATGGATGAAATTATTGGGCATAACTCTCTTTTCTCTTATAGTTCATTCTTTGTTTTTTTGTTTGTTTATCTTTATTTGTTTTTGTTCATCTCTATTCATTTTTGTTCATTCTCTATAATTACTGTTATATTCATAGTAGTTCTCCCTTGTTAGAAGTACATATCAACTAAATAATATCATTACAGAGTTTCTTTCTTTCCCTTATAAATTTTTATTACTTGTGTTTAATGGTACCATTGTTACATTTGGCTTCATAAAACTAAGATATCTAGACAATAAACACATTCTACTCACTTTTGAGGATGGGGCTGGCTTAAGAAGCATCATATCAAATAACACAAATTGATTTTTAGGTATATTTAAAGCTATTGTTACATGAATAACAAAACCAATGGTTGGAAACAAGATGGTAAAGGTAAAGTGTAAAGGTATTCCAATACATCTATGGGAAAGACATTGCTCTAGAAAGGTCATAGCTAAGGTGGGAACGGTGGTAGGAATTGACGAAGATACCAAAATTTGGGGAATGTAAAATACGTATGCATCTGTATACAAATTCTAATTGGAATAACAACAACCATGAAGTAGAAGATAAAAAATTAACAGGGAGATATATCAAGTCTCTGTAAAAGAAGAAATTTGTCAACCCTCTATGGGTAAATATAGATTTGGATGTGGAGGTAACACAATTGACTATAAATCATCCATAGAATCCATGGAAAGAGGTGAAGACAATGAATCAATTTATTCTACCTCTGAAATTTCATCTCATTACACTGTTGACACTGAAGATTCATCAAATGCCAACTGAAGCAAGAAAAACAATCTACAATGGGACATAGCAGGTAATACTAGATTTTACCATTCTTAGCATAAGAACATGAACATTATGTACACGCCAATGACGAAAGCAAATGCTATAGGAATCACAACATGAGAGTATCAATCGAATCCCTGTCCCACGTTTCTAAATCTTGTTCTGTTAAGGAAAATGCTAAAATGGGAACAACCTAGGAAGCACATATACTCTTGGAGGAAAGGAAGATGATACAAAGGGAACCAAATAGGAGGAGTGGAATGAAAAAAGATGAACATGTTGTCAAGGTCGCACAATCTTTTGCCATAACTAAAGCGTAATGACATCAATTAAGGTGCAGATAGTAGCTTAAGTCAAAGTTAGTTTAAACATGTTTTTCAATACGTCCTAGTTTCTAGAACCAATTTCCTTCTTGTTCGGTCTATTACCATGTAGCGTGAGGTTTGTTGCCATGCAATGTGGGTTACGATTTTATTACGTATTGTTTCTTGTACTTCATGTAGGCTATATAAGCCACTATCCTTCCATTGAATAAACACCTTTTCCTTTCAGTATTTCTTTACTTCATATTTTAGTTTCTGTACCTGAGCTCTGTAGGGGCTTGATACAATGTGAGGAAAGGAGCGAAACATTAAGTAGTGTGAGCAATAGTGCATGCGCATGTGAGGCAAGAGCAAGGGTGAAGAGAAAAATTTGGGAAGAAAGTGTTGTTAGACAAATAGCATCAAGATGGGGGGTGAATTGATGTATTTAAGATGTTTACCTCTTTTTCGATTAGCCTGAAAAACGTTAAACGGAGCGGAAGCAGTAAACAAAATAAAAGGATAAGGGAAGAGAAGAACACAAGGATTTATACTGGTTCGGGTATAGCAAACCCTACGTCCAGTGCCCAGTCACCTCAATTCGAGAATGACTCCCAAACACTATCTTTAGAAAAGCTGTTACAATCAATATTACAATTGAAACTTTGTAAAAGAAAATCTAAAGACTGAACACCTCTCTTGAAACCCACAAGAGATGAAAACACCTCCCTTGAAAACTCACAAGGGATGAACCACTACACCAACACTGGTGTTGACAGATATAAGAAATCAAATACTAGAACAATATCACCTGGAAAGAGAGAATCCAAAACAACGTTAATGATCGTTAGCTCCTTTCACAAGTGATAAAGAATGTTGTAGACCAGAGAGTGTAAACAAATGATTTTGTGCTTGAGTTTTAGCTCTGTGTCTATCAACGTGTATTTTTCCTCTTTATATAGGAAATGAAATCTAAGAAAACCTTTCACATTATTAAAAACTATTTATGAAATCGTTTATGCATTTAAAATCTGTTTATGATTTTTGACAACGTAAGATCTGTATAATAATTGAAAACGTTCATGATTTTAAATGCTATTTTGAAATTCAAAATACTTTTCGAAAAACTGTTTGAAAAGATTTGTTTGAAAACAACATAATTGATTGTGTTAAAAACCATCGAATATGTTATATCGATCGATTTGTTAAAAACAGTTTTACTCTTTAAAAACTATCACGAGTGAAAGATTGCTGGATCAGTTTGTTGGTTTCGATTTCTCTTATTCCAGAATGATTCGACACAACCAACACCAACATAACTCCAACTTCAATATAAGCTCCACCGATTCTTCAACACTTCAACTCTTCGATCTTTTCATCCTTCGATCTGGTTTGCTTGAGAAAACATCAAAACTCGATATACCTTCAAAGAGACTTGACTTGATCCTCTTTGGTAACAAGTGTGAGGAAAGAAACCTACGCGATCACAGTGGATGAGTGAGTTTGGTGAAAAGAAAATATCCCAAATGTTAAATATGTCTGTGTCTGAAAAATTTGTTCAACTAGCCATTCCAAAGTTTGATGGCCACTATGACTTTTTGGTCAATAACTATGGAGAACTTACTATGAAGCAAAGAAATGTGACATCTTATAGAAGAAGGTATACCAAATCTTGCAATTGGAACAACTCCAATTGAGGCACAACGAAAGAGTATCGAAGAGGCCAAGCTCAAAGACTTGAAAGTCAAGAATTTCTTGCTTCAAGCCATTGATAGAGAAATTTTTGAAACTATTCTTGACAAGAGCACTTCAAAGGAAATATGGAACTCCATGTAGAAGAAGTATCAATGGTTCACAAAAGTGAAACGAGCACAACTTCATGCACTAAGACGAGAGTTTGAGTTACTCACTATGAAAGAAGGGGAGACAATTGATAACTACGTGGGAAGAACTCTCCATGTGGTAAACAAAATGAAATCAAATGGTGAAGCAATGGAGGAAAGCACATTTGTTAGCAAAATACTCAGATCTTTGACACCTAAATTCAACAATGTTGTATGTTCAATAGAGGAATCAAATGATTTGGATATTTTAAGTATTGATGAACTGCATGACAGTCTTCTAGTGCATGAGCAACGCATGAAAGGATTCCAAATAGAGGAACATGTCTTGAAGATAATCGATGATGATCGACCTCCTAAGGGTAGAGGAGACAGGGACGCAGTAGAAAAAATAGAAGAGGCATAGGCATACAACCATTCAATAAGGCAATCATTGAGTGCTTTAAGTGTCACAAACTGGGTCACTTTCAATATGAGTGCTCAGACTGGGGGAAGAAGGCTAATTATGTAGAGCTTGAAGAAGAAGATGAATAACTCTTACATGTGGCATATGAAGAGTTGCATCAAACCATCCATGAAAAAGTATGGTTCCTATACTCCGGCTGCAACAATCATAAGACAAGAAACAAGGATTGGTTTGCAGAAATGGAAGAAGGATTATATCGAACAGTGATACTTGCAAACAATACCACAATGACAGTTGTAGGCAAAGGAAACATCCGTGTACAAATTAATGGCATTACATAGGTAATATCTGATGTTTACTTTGTCCCTGAACTTAAAAATAATCTGCTAAGCTTAGGCCCACTCCAAGAAAATGGGTTATCCATCTTAATACAAAATGGTAGCTGCAAAGTGTTTCATCCCAAGAAGGGGTTAATCATGCACACCAATATGAAAGGAAATCATATGTTTTGCATAACAGTCACTATAGCACCCAAAGATTCCATTGTATTCAAGTTGATACCTCCTCAGACCAGGAAGCCCACCCGTGGCATTGTTGTTTTGGTCCTGTTAACAAAAAAGGACTAAATACACTTGCATGTTGGAAGATGGTCTTTGGTCTTCCACTGTTAAAGCCCCCAAGAGGAATTTCCACTACCTGTCTCATTGGCAAGCAACAACGAGAGTCAATATCGAAGAAAAGTTTGTGGAGTGCCTTAAGACAATTGTAGCTGATACATACTGATATTTGCGGTACCGTAACACTATCCTCAAACAACAATAAGAGATATATATTAAATTTTATTGATTATTTTCTCATAAAACCTGGGTCTATTTTTTGCAAGAGAAGTCAAAAGCATCCACTATGTCCAAAAGATTCAAAGCCTGCGTTGAAAAGGAAGCTAGTGCATCCATCACTTGTCTAAGAATCAATCGAGAAGGTGAATTTACCTCAACAGAGTTTGAAGACTTCTGCAAGAATCAAGGAATTTCTAGACAATTAACCTCTACCTATATGCCTCAACAAAATGGGGTTGCCGAATGAAAAAAATAAAACACTCATTGATGTAGTATGAGCAACATTAATTAAGAGACAAGTCCTCAAAGCTTTATGGCCTAAAGTAGCTAAATGGTGCATCCATATACAAAATAGGAGTCCAACTTCAATAGTTGAATAGAAAACTCCAGAGGAAGTATGGAGTGGTGAAAAGCCAAAGGTGGATCACTTCCGGGTCTTTAGATGCTTAGCTCATGCTCACGTACCAGATCAAAAGCGAAACAAAGTTGATGGTAAAAAGCAAACGGTGTGTCTTTTTAGGAGTTAGTTATGAATCTAAAGCTTCCCAATTATTTGATCCTATAGCAAAAAGGGTCATTGTAAGCACATATGTGATCTTTGAAGAAGACAAGAGTTGAGATTGGCAAGGAACTGAAGAGAGTTGGAAAAATGATACACTGGACAAGGAAGAAGATGTTAAATAAAGACGGCAGTGTAAAAACCAAGAGGGGGGGTGAATTGGGTTTTTAAACTAATTTTCTCTTTTAAATAAATTTTCAGGTTTTTGAAAAACTTTTAGAAAACTTGGATGTGAATTTTTCCAATCCTTTGATTAACGCTGTTGGGATTAGCAATTGTAATAATGATCCACAATTAAGAGATAAAGAGAAAGAGAAAGAACACAGAGATTTATACTGGTTCGGATTAAGCCAATCCTACATCCAGTTCCCAACCACCACAAATCCGTGATGATTTTCCCCACTATCTTTAATTGAAATTACAAACACCAATTCATGCAATAACAAATAAAGATAAACGGAAACACCTCCTCAGACACACTAAGGATGAAACACCTCCCCAGACACACTGAGGATGAAACCCACCTCTCTTGACACACAAGAGATGAAACACCTCCCTTAGAACAAATCCAAGGGATGAATTTTCCCTTTACGTAAAAACAAGAAAAGAATACACCGAAATGTGCTGGATAGAAAGCTTAAGCACAATGATCACCACTTCCAAAGACTTGATCAAACCGAAGAGAGCAGAAAGCGGTTTTGAAAAAGCTAAGGCGCGTAAACACTTTGAATATTTTGTGTTTGTTCGAGATGTGTTAAACCTAAGACATTCTCTTTCATTTTATAATTCGAAAATGCTCCAAAGTTTCCATTCTTAGGTTGATTTAAAATTAATTTCGCAAAACGACTCATTTAATCGATTATATTAAAAGCTTAATCGATTATATCATGTTTAAAAACTGGAAAACAAATATCGTCTCGATTTAATCGATTAGATTAAGGCCATAATCGATTATATTAACCCGTAATCAATATAATCGATTATCAAAGACACTTAATCGATTATTTTGCTCGTTAAACATTTTTTATTCAAATTTTAAGTTAAATAATCGATTATCTACGTATGGTAATCGATTAAAAGCGTAGAAAACGCTTTTGCGAGAAAACACCTTGCTCTCTTGTTTGGGAAGGTCTTGAATGGGATTTATGACTTACTCTTTTATCCAACACCCAAAACAGTAACCTTCTACCTTTGATCCTTCAGCTCTTGAGAAAATCTTCATCAATCTTCTCTCTTGAAAGCTTTGAAAGCTCTTTATGCCTTTCCTTTCTTATCAAGCAACCTTCCTTTGTGAGATGGCACAAGTCTTTAATGTTGATTGAAACTTCCTAAAAACTTCATCATCAAAACCGTAGGTGTCCATAAAACTCGGACTTGAAATATGCCAACAATCTCCCCTTTTGATGATGATAAAAAGAAACCTAGAGACTTGTGATAATATCCTGAAAATCTTGAAAATAATGTATGGATATCTCCATCATAAATATTAGTCCACAAAGGAAATAAAATAGGCAGTCATATAGCATTTAAGTTTCAATTTGAATTTTGAAAAAGAGATTTCAAGGAATTAATGAGTGGAAATTATTTCTAAAAGCTCCCCCTTAAACTATGCTCTTAATTGTTTAAGCTATATAAGGCACTTATTTGAATTATTTCCTAAAGTTCCCTTGAAATTAATTTTCTTAAAAGCTATATTAACTAGACAGATTTTCAATCAAAACAAATATTTTCTCCCCTTTATTTTTATCATTTTCAAAAAGATTACATTTTCGTGAGATAATTACAGCAGAAGCAAATTAATACACAGTAAAATAATAGAGAGAAAAAATACAGCATCTGGAAAATAATGAAGAACAAGCTAAGGAAAAGTGAACTTGTAGCCTATTCAGCTTTCTTCACTATCTTCTTCATCTTCCTCAACATTGGCCGGTCTGTTTGCCTCTCGAGGATGTTGTATTATCTTCTTCAGAGATAAATCTTCAATTTCCATCTTTCTTTCAACTCTATACATTCTTCTATTAAGCCTTGAGAGTTGATGAGAAAGGCCTTGAAATTCCTTGGAGTGAAGATTCATCATAGAATCCATTCTTGATATGAGAAGCTCCTCCACCGATCCCGGTTGAGGTTGAAATTGAGGTGGAGGTTGAGGTTGGTCTTCATCATCTTCTTCCATGGCAAGCAGCCTCCTTCTTCTCTTTGGGTAAACCTGTTGCCTTGTTCTATGAGGCCCATATGCCTTAGAACATTTTTACCAATCTTGCTATTGCTTAGCAAAATCTGTTTATTCTCCCCTTCAAGATCAACACCTTTGTATTCTAGAATCTTAGAAACAAACACAGCATAGGGTAATGCAAAAGAGGAAAGCCTAATGGCTTTAAACATATTATCAAGGATAATTGAGGGCCAATCTATGCTCACATTATTAAGGAATCCATACATTAGAAGAATGTCTTCCTTAGTAAGTTGGGCATGATTAGTGCCTCTTGCAACTAAAATCCAAACAATAACATAATGCAACATTCTTTCATTTAACTTTACATTACCAACTTTATACAAGTTCTCAACTTGTAGGTTAGGATCCTTGCAGAATTTTCTGAATTCTACCAACTTGTTGAAGTCCTCAAAGCCATATGTGATGTTTATGCCTTGAGTTGAGAGACCAGCTACATTGTTCCACAAATCTTCATCAAGGAAGATCCTTACACCTTTCACTTTGGTGCTTGGACTTGCAGTTCTTGATGTCAAGTTCATGTAGAACACTCTAACCAAATCTGGGTAGAATGCCCCTTCCATCTCTACAAATTTTTGTAGTCCACTTCCTACTAAAAATTCCCGAAATTGAAAACCATGAGATCTAAAAAATTCACAAGACAAGAATTTAGGGGTAAGAATTTTTCTATCCTTCCACTTGTTAACAAAGGCAATTTGCATATCTTCATCCGAAATCCAACCAGCCTAGAGTTGGAGGTCTCCTTTCTTGAGAAGTCATTGGCTCCTTGCCCTTTCTCCTTGATGGCATCTTCCTTCTTCTTTGATCAGCCATTTCGGTGATATAAAAGACAAGAGAAATTGCACAACAAGATAATGGAATAACAGAGACAAAGACAGAGAATTAAAATTCGCACAAGACAAAGAAATAATAGCTAGAAACAAAGCAAGAGTGAGAGAGAGAGTGAGTGAGTCACTTTGATTCTCAAACCAGACTATTTATAGAATGAAATCCGGGTCATAAAACGTTGATTTAATGAAAATATATCCGTTGGGAACGAATATAGCCGTTTAGAAAAGACAAAACACGTGAAAACATGGCCAACGTTCGAAAATTAGATTTGCAGAAAAACACAGAACAGTGCATTTAATCGATTATATTATCATTTAATCGATTATTTTCCTTCAAAATTTTTCCAGAAAACGAAAACCCAAAAATTTAATCGATTATGTGCATTCCTTAATCGATTAAATTGCTCCTCAGCGATTTAATCGATTATGTCATAAATGTAATCGATTATATTTTAAAACATTTTCACAAACACCGCGTTTAATCGATTAACACACGAAACTTAATCGATTAAATACGTAAATTTTCGTAAAACGCTGAAATATCATCAAAAACAACAACAAACATCAATTAAGCAACAAATTTATCACAAACAATTCCTAGATCTCTTCTAAGCTCATAAAATCTATCTCTAGGCAAAAGTTTAGTAAATATGCCAACTCGTTGATGTTTATGCCTCCTTCATAAACTTGATCACTTGCTAACTCATCACCAAAGAGGCCTTTTGGATATGGAACCAGCCTGCAATATAAACAAGAAAAATTCTGGTTCCCTACAATCACTTATTAGGGTCCTCATGGGTTAGAAGCAATTTTTCCTTTGGGAACCCATTTGTATTTCCCATTAGGAACACTATAACGTTTAATATTGCATCTATTAACCGAATGACCTTTATGCATACAATAAAAACATGTAGGAACATTTGTTCTTGTTGAGAAATATGCATTTTTATAAAACTTCTTTGTAGAAACGTTTTGTTTAAAGGAATTAGAATTTTCAAAAACCTTATTTGAATTAGACGATTCTCCTTTCACAAAAACAGTTTTAGTAGGTTTATGATTATACCTGAAATTATAACCAAGACCTGCTTTTTCATATAAACCTTTTTGCACTTTCAAAACATTGTTTAAATTATTATTGCCCATCGTGATTTTTGAAAGAGATGTTTCAAGATAAGAAACCTTGTTTGCAAGAACACTACAATTTTCACAAACAGGAATTTTTGTTTTGCATTTGCAAGGGATTTTTGCCTTTTCCAAATCATCTTTCAAAACCTTGTTTTCTTCTTCCAAATCAATAATTTTCTTTTCAAGAACCTTAAAATCATTTTTCATTTTATTGTGAACCGAAGAAAGCTTTTCAGATTTTTTACAAAGACTGAGAAATTCTTCAAGCAATTCATCATAATCATTAGGGAGATCAGAATCGCTTACCTCACTGCACGTGGATTCCACATCATCGTCTGCCATGAGACAAATGTTTGCTTCCTCTTCCGATTCACTTGAACCTTCGAAGAACTCACTTCATTGTCGTCCCAAGCAATATATGCTCTCTTCTTCTTTTGAAGAACTTCTTACTTTTCTTTTCCCTTTCTTCAGGTTTCTTGGCATTTGGGCAATCTGCTCTCATGTGCCCCTTTTTGCCACAACCATAACATTTATAATTATCGTTAGAATTTGAATTTTCAAATTTCTTACCTTTCTTATGGTTGCTTTTCTTCTTGATGAACTTCTTATATTTCTTTACAAATTTATCAAGATCATTGTCTTCTGAATCATTAGTATCACTACTCTCCTCTTTGTCGGATTTCGCTTTAAGAGCAATGCCTTTTCTCTTGACGTCTTCTTCTTCTCCTTTAAAACGTCCAAGCTCCATTTCATGTTCTCTAAGCTTCCCGAAGAGAGTTGTCATGTTCATGTTTGACAGAGTTCTTTGATTCCGTGATGGCCGTCACTTTAGGTTGCCAAGTCCTCGTCCAAAGATTTCAAAATTTTGACATTTAATTCTTCAAGATCGAATTTCTTACCTAATGCCTTGAGATGATTTACAATATGAGTAAATCTCTTTTGTACGTCGCATATGGTTTCTCCTTTGCTCATACGGAACATTTCATATTCCTGAATCAAGGTGTTCTTCCTTGATCGTTTCACTTCTTCCGTTCCTTCATGTGTGACTTCTAGAGTGTCCCACATCTCCTTTGCAGATAGTGCAATCCGATAACCTCGTAAAACTCATCAATGGTTAAGGCAGATGCTATCATGTTACACGCCTTTATGTCACATTGATTCCGGTTGTATTCGTCCCTGCTCCAATTTGCTTTCTTCTTAGGTACCTGCGCTTCTTCAACAACAACCATAGGAATAAATGGACCATTTACAACAAGCATCCCAAACGCCTTGATCATTAGACCTTAGAAAAATTTCCATCCTCTTTTTCCAAAAAGGATAGTTTTCACCTGTAAAAAGTGGTGGTCTATGAATAGATGCACCTTCAAAGAAAAGTTTGATTTTTGTCCGCCATAAGGATCTTGTTTTTGAATAACTTTCAAAAGCCAGCTCGAGGCCAATTGTTAAATAAAGACTGGCAGTGTAAAAACCAAGAGGGGGGGTGAATTGGGTTTTTAAACTAATTTTCTCTTTTAAATAAATTTTCAGGTTTTTGAAAAACTTTTAGAAAACTTGGATGTGAATTTTTCCAATCCTTTGATTAACGCTGTTGGGATTAGCAATTGTAATAATGATCCACAATTAAGAGATAAAGAGAAAGAGAAAGAACACAGAGATTTATACTCGGTTCGGATTAAGCCAATCCTACATCCAGCTCCCAACCACCACAAATCCGTGATGATTTTCCCCACTATCTTTAATTGAAATTACAAACACATATTCATGCAATAACAAATAAAGATAAACGGAAACACCTCCTCGTACACACTAAGGATGAAACACCTCCCTGCACACACCGAGGATGAAACCCACCTCTCTTGACACACAAGAGATGAAACACCTCCCGCACACACCGAGGATGAAACCCACCTCTCTTGACACACAAGAGATGAAACACCTCCCTTAGAACAAATTCAAGGGATGAATTTTACCTTTACAGAAAAACAGTAAAAGAATACACCTGAAATGTGCTGGATAGAAAGCTTAAGCGCAATGATCACCACTTCCAAAGACTTGATCAAACCGAAGAGAGCAGAAAGCGGTTTTGAAAAAGCTAAGGCGCTGAAACACTTTGAATATTTTGTGTTTGTTCGGATGTGTTAAACCTAAGACATTCTCTTTCATTTTATAATTCGAAAATGCTCCAAAGTTTCCATTCTTAGGTTGATTTAGAATTAATTTCGCAAAAACGACTCATTTAATCGATTATATTAAAAGCTTAATCGATTATATCATGTTTAAAAACTGGAAAACAAATATCGTCTGATTTAATCGATTAGATTAAGGCCATAATCGATTATATTAACCCAGAATCAATATAATCTATTATCAAAGACACTTAATCGATTATTTTGCTCGTTAAACATTTTTTATTCAAATTTTAAGTTAAATAATCGATTATCTACGTATGGTAATCGATTAAAAGCGTAGAAAAACGTTTTTGCGAGAAAACACCTTGCTCTCTTGTTTGGGAAGGTCTTGAATGGGATTTATGACTTACTCTTTTTATCCAACACCCAAAACAGAACCTTCTACCTTTGATCCTTCAGCTCTTGAGAAAATCTTCATCAATCTTCTCTCTTGAAAGCTTTGAAAGCTCTTTATGCCTTTCCTTTCTTATCAAGCAACCTTCCTTTGTGAGATGGCACAAGTCTTTAATGTTGATTGAAACTTCCTAAAAACTTCATCATCAAAACTGTAGGTGTCCATAAAACTCTGGACTTGAAATATGCCAACAGAAAACATACCTGCAACTGGAAGTGAAGACCAAGGATCTGTGCAACATGAAGTAATAAACATCGATGACCCCAGACCACACGTAGATAACGAGGAACATGATTGCCCAAATGAAGGGAGGGCAATACGGCATAGAAAGAACCAACTTGGATGACACATTACACAAACTTCTCTGTCGAAGAAGCAAGTCTAATGGCGCTGATGATTGGAGAAATCGGCGATAGGCCCCGCTCCTAGGAAGAAGCCTCTTAAAGCTTGAAGTGGAGAGAAGCAATGAATATGGAGATCAAAGCGATTGAAAGAAACAAAACATGAGAACTAATTGATACTCCACAAGGAGTCACACATTTTGGAGTTAAATGGATCTTTAAAACCAAGCTCAATGAATGTGGGGATGTTGAGAAGCACAAGCAATAGTTGGTGGCAAAAGGGTACTCACAGTAGTATGGTGTAGACTACATCGAAGTGTTTGTCATAGTAGCAAGGCTTGACACTATGCAGATACTGTTAGCTTTAGCAGCTCAACATGGATTGGAGGTGTTCCAACTTGATGTCAAGAATGCCTTTCTCCATGGTGAACTCAAGGAAGAAGTGTACGATAATAACATGAAAGTTTTATCAAAGATGGAAATGAAGTCAAAGTCTACAAATTAAGAAAGACATTATACGACCTTAAACAAGCTCCAAGAGCTTGGTATAGAAAAATTGAGACATATTTTGCTAAAGAGAATTTCAAAACATGTCCCAGTGAACACATTCTGTTTACTAAGGAAATTGAAGGTAACATTCTGATAGTTAGCCTTTATGTGGATGATTTGATTTTCACTAGAAACAATAGGAGAATGTTTGAACAATTTAAAGGCTCAATGATGCTAGAGTTTGGTATGTCTGATTTGGGAAGGATGAAACATTTCCTTGGGATAGAAGTAATTCAACGTGATGCTAGGATTTTCATCTATCAACGAAGATATCCTCAAGAAATACTAGCACGGTTCAACATGATAGATTGTAATGTAGTAAAAAACCCAATTGTTCCATGAACCAATTTGTCAAAAGATGAAGATGGCTCTAGAGTAGATGCTACAAAATTCAACAAGCAGTGGGCATACTCATGTATCTAACAATAACTCGCCCTGACTTAATGTTTAGGGTTAGTCTAATTAGCAGGTTCATGGCCAATCCAATCCAAAGGAATCTCACTCGGCAACAACCAAAAAGACTTCTCAAATATGTGAAAGGAGCTACAGGGCACGAGATTTTCTATAAAACTGGAAGGAAAAGTGCAAGCCTTATAGCTTATACTGATAGCAACTATGCAGGAGACTTACTTCTGGTCTAGTACTTGTAATGGGGTCTGGAGTCATGTCATGGGCTTCGAAGAAGCAACCCTTTTTAAGCTTATCCACCACTAAGGTAGAATATATTGCTGCAACATCCTATGCTTTCCATTGTATTTGGATTAGAAGAATTCTAGAACAACTTGGAGCTAAAGAGAAGGAAGCAAAAGCACAGTGATGATATTTGTAGGACCCTGCTTTTGTCTAGACCCAAGACAAGCCAGCAAAAGATTTAGAAGAGAAGAGAAGAAGCTACAAAGTATTATTTATAAAGATTCTTTAGAAATTGTCAATACAAAAGTGGTAGCTTTTAGGCCAATAAATGTAAAAATTCAAAGTTGTAGAAACGTAGAGACTGTGAATGGTTCTCAGGCAAGAATGGTTGTTCTCATGATGAGAACGACCATTTGCAGTTAAGAACAACTCGTTTTCACATGCATGTAACGAGACTAAGAATGGTCGTTCTCAAGCTAAGAACAATTGTTCAGTCAAGAATGGCCCATTCTCAAAGTTTTCATCGCAGGACCATTCTCAGTCAATAAATGATCGTTCTCCACCTCTGACACACCTATAAATAGTAATTTTCTGCATTATACAATAGACACTGCTCATAATACTACTGTACTCTCCAACTGTAGCTCTGAACTACTTTTCTAATAAAGATAAAGCTTGCTTTAGAGGTTTCTTTCCTTTTTCTCTCTCATTTCTCTCTTTATTGCTTTCTTATCATAGTAGAATTAATATAGAATAGAGTAGAATAGAATTTATAGGCATGTAGATAATTCATAATAAGCATAATAATAGGTAATGCTAATAATCTAGAGTAAGTTTTAATTGTTAATATCATCATAGGTTACCAATAATGGGTGTGTTGGGTGCCTAACCCCTTTCCAACACATAACCGACCCCCAAACCTAATCTCTGCTATAAAGACCAAGGTTATCTTTTAAAAAGATCATTTCTTTTTCTAGTGTTTTGATTAAAATACTAGCGACGACTCTTAAGTACCTACTTTTCAAAACCATTAACCTAGGGAGGGTTAGGTCATCTGACATCTCTAGGTTGAAGTGGTTATTTTCAAAAGGAAGTCTCAACCATTGATTGTCGGTTTGTGACAATATTATGTGATTATAATGCTACCATTCAATTGTCCAAGAATCCAGTCTTTCATGGCAGAAGTAAACACATTGCAGTATGATTTCATTTTCTTAGAGGTTTGGTAAAGGATGAAGTTGTGAGACTAAGTTATTATAGTTCTGAGAACCAAGTTACGGACATAATGACAAAACCTTTAAAGCTAGAGATGTTTGAAAAACTTCATAGCATGCTTGGAGTAATGAAAGTCACTCAAGTAGGCTAGCTGCAAATGCTTCTAGCTTAAAGGAGGGAATGTTAGTAGCTTAAGTCAAAGTCTGTTTAAACATGTTTTTGAATAAGTCATAGTTTCTAGAACCAATTTCCTTCTTATTTGGTCTGTTAGCATGTAGCATGGGGTTTATTGCCATGCAATGTGGGTTACAGTTTAATTACGTATTCTTTCTTGTATTTAATGTAGACTATATAAGTCACTATCATTCCATTGAATAAACACACTTTTCTTTCGATATTTCTTTATGTTGATGATTTTCGGATTTGATGATGTTTAACAGGCTTTGGTGATGATTTCAGAATGTTGTTGGGTTGTTGATTAATGGTTCTTGATCATACAACTTAATGGAGATGTTAGATTATGTGTTAAAGAGTTAACTAATTGAAATATAATAATCTGGTGTTTTTATTAATCTTCAATTAGTCTGCTAACCCTGTTTCCTTAGTCGACTATTTTCATTAATGTACCAGGAATATGAGTTTAATGAAAATAGCTAACCGCTTTCTTTGCTCGATCGACTATTTTGTTCCGGACCCTATTATACGTGAAAATTCGAAACGCGCCTTTGAAGCTTTCAAAAGAGCCCGACCCAAAGCTTCTCTTCTGGTCTATAAATACAACTCTAAAGGACGTTTGAGAGTGCGAAAGAATTCAAGAGAATACACTCAAGAGTTGCAAACGTTCAGAGCAAAGGAATCTGCAGAATTTCGTTTATTGTATTTGCTTTTCAAGAAGAATATTTCTTTCACCTTTACTTGTATTCTTTAATCTTGGGATAGAGATTTGTATGAGGGTTTTAGAACCCTGTTAACTGTGATTGGGGTGATCACAGTGACTCAGTGTGAGTCAGTGGTTTAGAACTGTTCTATAATGTTTAGAATAGGTTCTTTAAGTTTCTTGTAGTGTTCAAGAAAGCTTTGTTGTAAAGAATTCATTTCTTTTAGTGATCAAGATCTGTGGAGTTGCAGATCGCCAAACTGGATGTAGTTCTTGCATAAAGAACGAACCAGTATAATCCCTTGTGCATTCTTCTTTTCCCCCATCATCTGTTATATTCTGCATTAAGAACTAACCTACTATTTTGCAATAATCAGTCGGCTATTTCTCAGTAAACTGCACCAGTAAAATTTCTGATACGAAAAAATTTTCATTAAACCCTTATATCAATTCAACCCCCCCTTCTTGATATAATTCCGCTGCTAACAATTGGTATCCAGAGCAGGTTCTTGTAAGGTACTCAAGAAAGATTCAAGATGGGTGACAAGCTACCCTTTGCTGAAGGGGCATCTACCAACAGACCTCCACTCTTTGTAGGAGCAAATTATCCTTTCTGGAAAGCCAGAATGTAGATCTTCTTCGAGTCTGTTGATAGAGGTGTTTGAGATGCAATGATTAATGTGTTGGACTTGAAGACTTGGTTTCAAGTGGATTTGATGTCTCCAACCACCTTTGATAATGAAGATGATGGTGCTTGAAGAATGAAGATCATGTCTTAGGATTAGAGTGTCTTAGGATGTTTGGTAAGATGCATTTCAATTAATCTTGGACTTAATCTTGGGTTTTAAAATGATTTGAAATGTTTTAAAAGGTTTTAAAATATTTTCAAAGGTATTAACTGGTTTTTAACTGATTAAAAATATAAATTCAATCAGTTAAACTGTTCTTCAGTTTCAAAGCTTTGTTTTTGGCTGATTTTAGCTAGCTGTTTTTCTAAAATTAACTAGTTGAAATTCTGGAGCCTTTGTTAAGAAATTCCAGTTTACTGGAATAGCTAGTTAAATCGTATTTTCAACTGACTGTTTTCAAGTTTCAGAAAAAGGGTGCTCTCTGGAAAATTCCTTTTAATGAAAACAACCAGTTAAATCGTAGTTAAATCGTATTTTCAACTGACTGTTTTCAAGTTTCAGAAAAAGGGTGCTCTCTGGAAAATTCCTTTTAATGAAAACAACCAGTTAAATCGTGATTTCAACCGACTGTTTTCATCAGTAATAGTTTTAAAACTCTGAAACAACTTTGTTATAAATATCTTGAAATTAAAAGAACTCAGTGACGAATCATTTTCAGAAGAACCCACTGGGCAAGAACGTTTTTCTAATACTCTAAATCAATTTGCGAATCTCTCCAAGAAGTCCAAGATCAAATTGAATAGCGAATTGGTCCTAGATTTGATACTCTGTTTTTCATTCGCTGCGTGCTCTGTTTTTCCTACTGCACTGTATTTTTCCAGGTGAATTCAATCCAATTCTTTGTGTGTTTGTTAGCTGCGTTTGCGTAACTTAATCAGGGTGATTAAGGGTCCTTGTAATAGGGTTTTACAAGTGTTTACAGGTCTTGTAGGGTTCAAGATCAGGTGCAACTTTTATGATTTTCATTTTTCATGTAGTGTTCATGTAAAAACTGATTTTTAGTGAATTGATTGGATTTGAGTGTTTAGGAAACTGGATGTAGCCTTTGTTGAAAGGTGAACCAGTATAAATCTTCTGTGTTGATCTTCTTTCCCTAATCTTTTAAATTCTGCAATTGATATTTGAATTGTAATTGAATCGGATATATGATCAATTGATTAACAGCATTTCAAGAACTTATAAAAACTGGTTTTTTCACCTTCATTCTCAATCTGGTTTTTCTTAATTGGCCTTGAATTTCGAAAATCTTTAAGAGTTTAATTCACCCCCCTCTGAAACTCAGCCATTTATTCCAACATAATGGTCCTTTCATTCCAACTGTGAAGTCTGAAAATGGAGAATTGATTGAAAAACCATGGGAACAATGGACTGATGCTGAGAACAAAAAAGCCCAGTTTGACAGTAAGGCAAAAAATATTTTAACATCTGCTCTAAATCTTGATGAATATTTCAGGGTTTCTCAATGCACAACAGCTAAAGAAATGTGGGATATTCTACAAGTTACCCATGAAGGAACAACAGAGGTGAAGAGAGCAAGAAAGCACACCCTTATCCAAGAGTATGAAATGTTTCGGATGCAATCTGGAGAAACAATTCAAGACGTGCATAAATGCTTTACACACATAGTCAATCATCTGCTGGGCTTGGGAAAGAAGTTTGATGATGAAGAGCTCAACATAAAGGTTCTCAAATGCTTAAGTAGAAGTTGACAACCGAAAGTCATAGCAATCCTTGAAACAAAGGACTTGACTGTCATGAATACTGCAACTCTGTTTGGAAAACTAAGGGAACACGAGCTGGAGTTAAGCAGGCTTGATCAACTTGAAACTTTTGATAAACAGAACAAGAGTCTTGCACTAAAAGACAAGGAATGCTTAAAGAGTGATGAAGAGAAAGAAGATGAAAGTACAAAATTTGCTATGCTGGTTAAGAAGTTTGGAAAATTCCTAAGAGGAAGAATAACTCAAAAGACAGATTCCAAGAAAATCAGAAGAGGTACACCAGAAAATCTAATTTTAATTCCTCTAATTTCTCTTGCTTTAATTGTGGGCAGCTAGGACATGTCAAGATAGATTGTCCTCTTTTGAATCAAAGAAAAGATAGAAGCCCAAAAAGAAATGAAAGAAGAGATAAAGACAAACGCAATCAGCACTTCAAGAAAGGCAAGAAAGCATATATGGCCTGGGATGACAGTGATTCCAGCAAATCATCAAATTCAGATTCTGAATTTGAAAACCAAGCAAATTTGTGCCTTGTAGCTAATGAAGAAACATCTAGCCAAGTAAGTTCTTGTGATTCTGATATGAGTGAGAATTATGACACCTTGTTTGATGCATTTAGAGAATTACATAATGAAGCAAAAAAACTGGATTATCAAAATAATCGACTAAAAGGTCTGAATAACTGGCTAGAAAATAAGTTATTGGAACTGGAAAACCAAAATAGCAGACTGAAAGATGAAAACAGTCAACTAAAAGACAATGCCCTGCAACTGAAAAACCAGATAGAATATGATTAATCTGAGATTAATAAAATCAAATCTGCAAAATGTGGAAACTGCATTAATCTTCAAAATAAAGTTGGTTATCTGATTAAAACATTGGCAAAGTTTCAAATTGGTCATAATACACTTAATCAACTACTAGATTCTCAAATTGGATATTCTAATGGAAGTGGTCTTGGTTATGGAAAACATTATCATGCTGCAAAATATAAATCCTATCCAAGGAACAGATCTAAAAAGTGTTCTTATTGCTTGAAACATGGACATATTTCTAGATTTTGCTATATCAAGAATTTTGGGATTTCAAGAGGTGAATACTATTGGAAACCCAAATCATATGCTGCTCCTAACTTCAAAGGACCCAACCTGTTTTGGGGACCTAAATTTCTAAATTAACTTTGTTTTGCAGATCTGTCATGGAGCAAAGAAAGCTTTATGGTATCTAGATAGTGGTTGCTCTAAACACATGACAGGTGATAAATCAAAGTTGATAAACTTCAAAGCATATGAAGCTGGTTCAGTTACTTTTGGAGACAATAGCAAGGGCAAAATCAAAGGGTCTGGTGATATTGGAAACTGTTCTTCTTCACAGATAAAGGATGTACTTTTTGTTGAAGAATTGAAACAAAATCTGTTAAGCATAAGTCAGCTATGTGACAAAGGTATGAAAGTCACTTTTGATGCAGAATTTTGTGTCATATACAACTGTAAAACTGCAAATATTATACACATTGGAAGAAGAACAAACAATGTTTACATGCTGGACATTAACCCCTCAAATCTCAAGAACATCTGCTTATTGACCAAAGAAGATGAAAGTTGGCTTTGGCATAGAAGGTGTGGACACATCAACATGCAATTATTAAACAAGATCAACTGCAAAAGTCTTGTAAGAGGGCTTCCAAATGTGAAATTTGTGAAGGACAAAGTATGTGCGGTTTGCCAAAAAGGAAAGCAGTCCAGAAGCTCATTTGAGTCAAAGAATATCATCTCAACAAGGAGACCACTTGAGCTTTTGCATCTTGATTTGTTTGGTCCATCAAGAACTGTAAGTATTGGAAACAACTCTTATGTTCTTGTTATTGTTGATGATTTCTCAAGGTATACTTGGACACTATTTCTTTCTTCAAAAGATGAGACTTTCCATGCATTCAAAAAATTTGCTAAGATCATTAGAAAAAGATCTTAAAATTGTTTCTTTAAGAAGTGATCATGGAACTGAGTTTCAAAACATGCATTTTGAAAAGTTTTGTTCTAAACATGGCATTTCTCACAACTTTTCTGCACCTAGAACTCCACAACAAAATGGAGTTGTTGAAAGAAAGAACAAGACTCTTTAAGAATGTGCAAGGACAATGTTGAGTGAATCCAAGCTTCCAAAATACTTTTGGGCAGATGCAGTCTCTACAGCTTGTTATGTTCTTAATAGAGTATTGCTTAGACCAATACTTGATAAAACTCCATATGAGCTTTTGAATGATAAAATTCCTAGTATTGCATATTTCAAAGTCTTTGGTTGCAGGTGCTTCATACTAAACAATGGAAAAGCATCATTAGGCAAGTTTGGTGAAAAAGCTGATGATGGTATTTTCTTAGGTTATTCCATGAATAGCAAAGCCTATCGTGTTTTCAGCAAAAAGAACTTAACTGTGGAAGAATCTATTCATGTTGTATTTGATGAATACTTATGCCAAAAAGAGAGAAAAGGTAATTCCCTTGCAGGTTTTGATGATGAAAAATCTGAGAAGTCAGAAAAGAATGAAGATTATGCAGGAAAATCTACTGAAGGCGATGAGACAGGATGAACCGGTCGACTATAACTCCGGATCGAGTCGACTACTCTGCAGCCAGACAATGCCTTATCGAAATCCTGGAGGACTCAAAAAGGATTGTCTCTTGATAACATCATTGGGAATGTTGAAAAGGGAGTAACAACTCGAAACTCTCTACATGAATTACTGTAATCACATGGCATTTGTTTCACAAATAGAACCAAAAATATTCATGATGCATTGCTTGATCATAATTCGATAAGCTGCTATGAATGAAGAGTTGAATCGGTTTGTTAGAAATAATGTTTGGCATCTAGTACCTAGGAACAATGAAATGAATGTTATAGGAACAAAGTGGGTTTTCAAAAACAAACTTGATGAAAATGGTATTATAACTAGAAACAAAGCTAGACTAGTAGCCAAAGGATATAATCAGGAAGAAGGCACTGATTATGATGAGACTTATGCACCAGTTGCTAGGTTAGAAGCCAATAGATTGTTGCTTGCATTTGCATGTCTTAAAAGCTTCAAACTCTATCAAATGGATGTTAAAAGTGCTTTTCTAAATGGTTTTATAAATGAGGATGTATATGTTGAACAACCACCTGGCTTTATTGATTCTAAGTTTCCTAACCATGTTTACAAACTCAAAAAGGCATTGTATGGTCTTAAACAGGCACCTAGGTAGTGGTATGAAAGACTTACAACTTTCCTCATATCACAAGGTTTTAAAAGAGGAGTTGTTGATAAAACACTTTTCACTAAGAAAGTTGTTAATGATCTCATCTTGTGCAAATTTATGTTGATGACATCAGTTTTGGATCATCTAATTCCTTTCTTTGTCAAGAGTTTGCAGAATCAATGCAGGGTGAATTTGAGATGTCAATGATGGGAGAATTGAATTTTTTCCTAGGTTTGCAGGTTAAACAGATGCAAAATGGAACTTTCATAAATCAATCAAAGTACTGCAATGAACTATTGAAGAAGTTCAACATGGAAAGTTGCAAAGATGCATCTACTCCAATGTCCTCAAGTTGTTATCTTGACTTGGATGAATCAGGAAAATCAGTTGATGCAACTATGTATAGAGGTTTGATTAGTTCTTTGATGTACATCACTGCTAGCAGACTTGACACTATGTTTGTTGTATGTCTATGTGCAAGATTTCAAGCTAATCCAAAGGAATCACATCTCACAGCTGCAAAATGAATTCTGAAGTATCTCAAAGGAACTGTGAATGTTGGGCTGTGGTATTCCACTGGTAATGAGTTAAATTTGGTTGGCTATACTGATTCTGATTTTGCAGGTTGCAAATTAGACAGGAAAAGCACAAGTGGAACATGCCACTTGTTTGGTAACTGCTTGATTTCGTGGACTAGTGAGAAACAAGCATGTGTTGCACTTTCAACAACAGAAGCTGAATATATAGCTGCTGGTAGCTGCACTGCACAGATCTTATGGTTAAAACAACAGCTAAGTGATTTCAATTTGCATCTTTCTGATATTCCAATCTTATGTGATAACATCAGTGCTATCAATTTATCTAAGAACCATATTCAGCACTCTAGAACTAAGCATATTGAAATAAGGCATCACTTTATAAGAGATCATATAGAAAAGAAAGATTGTAGGATTGAATTTTGTTGGCATATTTCAAGACCAAGAGTTTTTGAAGTCCTCTAGTTTTTTATGAAGACCTAAAGTTTTGATGATGAAGATTTAGAGTGACTCAATCAACATTAAAGACTTGTGCCATCTCACAAAGGAAGGATGCTTGGTAGAAAAGGAAAGGCATAAAGAGCATTCAAAGCTTTCAAGAGAGAAGATTGATGAAGATTTTCTCAAGAGCTGAAGGATCAAGAGTAGAAGGTTCTGTTTTTGGGTGTTGGATAAAAAGAGTAAGTCATAAATCCCATTCAAGACCTTCCCAAACAAGAGAGCAAGGTGTTTTCTCGCAAATATGTTTTTCTACGCTTTTAATCGATTATGATACATAGATAATCGAATATTTAACTTAAAATTTGAATAAAAAATGTTTAACGAACTAAATAATTGATTAAGTGTTTTTGATAATCGATTATATTGATTCTGGGTTAATATAATCGATTATGGCCTTAATCTAATCGATTATATCAGACGAAATTTGTTTTCAAGTTTTTAAACATGATATAATCGATTAAGCGTTTTAGATAATCGATTAAATGAGTCGTTTTTGCGAAATCAATACAAAATCAACCTAAGAATGGAAAATTTCGAGCATTTTCGAATTATAAAATGAAAGAGAATGTCTTAGGTTAAACACATCTGATTAAACACAAAATATTCAAAGTGTTTCGCGCCTTAGCTTTTCAAAACCGCTTTCCGCTTCTCTTCGCTTGATCAAGTCTTTGGAAGTGGTGATCATTTTGCTTAAGCTTTCTATCCAGCACTATTATCAGGTGTATTCTTTTACTGTTTTTCATAAACGGGAAAATTCATCCCTTGGATCGGTTCTAAGGGAGGTGTGTTCATCTCTTGTGTGTCAAGAGAGGTGGGTTTCATCCTCAGTGTGTCTGGGGAGGTGTTTCATCCTTAGTGTGTCTGAGGAGGTGTTCCTTTATCTTTATTTGTTATTGCATGAATTGGTGTTTGTAATTTCATTTGAAGATAGTGGGGTGATCATCACGCATTTGTGGTGGTTGGGAACTGGACGTAGGATTGGCTTAATCCGAACCAGTATAAATCTTTGTGTTCTTTCTCTTTCTCTATCTCTTTTATTTTTGGATTATTATAACAATTGCAAATTCAATCTGCATTAATCAAAGGATAAGAAAAATCCACATCCAAGTTTTTGAAAGAATTTCAAAATCTGAAAATTTATTTAAAAGAGAAAAGTTTATTAAAAATCCAATTCACCCCCCCCTCTTGGTTTTTACACTGCCGTCTTTATTTAACAATTGGCCTCAGAGCTGGTTTTTTTGAAAGTTACTCAAAAACAAGATCCTCATGGCAGATAAAAATCAAACTTTTGCTGAAGGTGCATCTATTCATAGACCACCACTTTTTACAGGTGAAAACTATCCTTTTTGGAAAAAGACGATGGAGATTTTTATAAGGTCTAATGATCAAGGCGTTTGGGATGCAATTGTGAATGGTCCATATATTCCTATGATTGTTGTTGAAGATGCGCAGGTACCCAAAGCGAGAGCAAGCTGGACCAAAGATAAGTACAACCAAAGTCAATGCGACATAAGGGCATGTAACATGATAGCATCTGCTTTAACCATTGATGAGTTTTACAGGTTGTCGGATTGCACTACAGCAAAGGAGATGTGGGACACTTTAGAAGTCACACATGAAGGAATTCAGCACTCTAGAACTAAGCATATTGAAATAAGGCATCACTTTATAAGAGATCATATAGAAAAGAAAGATTGTAGGATTGAATTCATATCTACTAATGATCAGTTAGCTGTATATTCACTAAACCTCTTGGTCGTGATAGGTTTTTCAAACTTAGAAATGAATTGGGTATCCTGAACATCAATCATCTTTCTTAAATTTTCTTCTGCAGAGTCAAACAGTTTGTTAATTCTATGAAATAGTTGGCTTATTTCATTTATCTGACAAAAATATTATACTGCTACAGATTTTAGTGTGTTAATTTCGTGTAACAGTCAACTTATTTCATTTAACTGACAATATTGCTTTACTGTTGCAGAAAATAGTTTGCTTATTTTCATGAAATAACAGACGTAT
Organism: Lablab purpureus; assembly: GCA_030347555.1. Lineage (NCBI taxonomy): Eukaryota > Viridiplantae > Streptophyta > Magnoliopsida > Fabales > Fabaceae > Lablab > Lablab purpureus. The sequence continues at coordinate 20,932,624 of CM059257.1, read as the reverse complement.
TTCATTAATTGTGCCTACTGGTTTTTGTTTCTATCAGAACAACCTATTAATTGCTTTGACTAGCTGACTAATTTCCTTAACTGCAATTAAATTCAATTGGATTTTCAAGAAATCAACTTTAATCAAATCAATTCAAACCATATCTGAGCAATACATCTATTGGGTGCACTGTCATTCAAAGGATGAATAGTTTTGGGTGCATGTGAGGTTACTTTATTGGGTTTGCAGAACTGAGTTTCCAGTTCTCAACATATTCTCTGCATTTTCTAATAATTGAGCATCTGTGGTTGAGTAAAAATTTGTTCAAAATATTTACTCATCAATATTCGTTTGACCATGCATACCTATCTCTCTATATAGTCTTAAACTCTCTGCATATCACATACTGCAACTGTGCATCTCCATTGCTGCAATTTTCACATTTCAGAACTGCTGCATTCACTCATCTTTGAACAGCCAAAATGTCAAACAATGAATACTTCTTAGTTGAGAGTGATGATTCTGATGCCCCAATAGCTAATGCATTTCAAAGATTGAGGAGATCATCACGAAATCGGGCATCCACACAGACTGTTGCACCACAACCAGGCAGATCAAGCAGAAATAGAGGCTCTTCTTCTCGGTCACTAGCACAACCTATCCAGGTTCCAGAAACAACTGCTGGACCTTCCAATCCACCAGAAAGGAGGTTCCCAAAGAGGTACAAAGTCCGGGTGACGCTTCCTCAACCAGTGCCTCCTGCAGAAGATGAGTCTGATGAGGAAACTGAGTGAGAAAACGAAGAACACAATGAGATTATTGAAGTTGTGGAACTTAAAATGCAGAGGAAACAGATCCTTACCCCAAAAATACTGAAATTCAGCTGGCTGAATAATGAGAATCTGACTATTGTGAGAAATTCCCTTCAAGCACAGGGACTACAACAGTTTGTAGAATTAGAAGGTAACTTTTATATAGACCTTGTTAAATTGTTTTATGCTAATCTGAAGGTAGAGAACAATGTTTTGGTTTCTCAAGTAAGAGGTAGAGAAGTCAGAATTGACAACACATTATGGAGAAAAGTTGCTGGTTTGAAGAATGAAGGTATAAAAATCAGTAAGGAAAACACTGGGGCTGTACCAAATTTTAACAAGGAGGTTGTATACAAGGCTTGTCTGCGCAATTGTGATGAAGCTGTCATCCTCAAATACAATGTTGGGAGGATGAAACGTGATGAAAGGCTTTTGGCATTCTTTCTTGCTTGGCAGCTCATCCCCAGGGGGAGCAATCATGCACAACTGATGGAGGAAGACCTTGTCCTGATCCACTGTTTGAAAAATAGGATCAAGGTTAACTGGATATATGTGATCAAAGGTCATATGTTCAAGGCTAAGAGACTCAGTGATCACAAGCTTCCGTATGCCATCCTTATTTCCAAATTCCTGGATCATTTCAATTTCCCCACTGAAGGAGAAACCACCCGCATTGTCAATCACAAGCATTTGTTTGACAATTATTATCTCTGTAAGATGGGCTTGACCAAGATAAATGATGACAGGACTTATGAAGCTAGATCCTCCTCATCTGCACCAAGAGCAACCTTTGATGCTGGCAATTCATCTAGGAATCAGCAAGATTACTCAGCTTATCAAATGGTTCCTTACTCAGCACCTCCAACATATCAGGGAGTACCTATGTCTGAATTTGAGCGTATGTTAATATCTAGACTTAATGTGCTTTCATCCATGCAGCGCAATACACATGAAACAATGGTGGCCAGGTTTACTAATATAGACTATGAAATAGAGCTTATCCAACGACAGCTTGCTAAACTTCAAGTTACTGTGGAAAGCTATGATGGCTCCAATACTCACAACTCTGCTGCCATGGAAGAGGATGATGATGATGAAGATGAGGATGATGAAGAAGATGATGACTGATCTAATCTGCTTCTGATTTTAATATTTTTAGTATTATATTTCTGCAGTTAAAACAATTTGGGTCTGTAATATTTTCACACACTTACATTCTGTTAAATCTGCACTTTAGAACATTTGAATACATCTGCTATATCTGCTATATCTACTATTTGCTAATGTCAAATGGGGAGATAATCTACCATCTCTTCTCTTTGTGTTTTTACAGGTTTTGCAGGTTGACATTATCAAATAGGGGGAGTTTGTTGATGATTTTCGGATTTGATGATGTTTAACAGACTTTAATGATGATTTCAGAATGTTGTTGGGTTGTTGATTAATGGTTCTTGATCATACAACTTAATGGAGATGTTAGATTATGTGTTAAAGAGTTAACTAATTGAAATATAGTAATCTGGTGTTTTTATTAATCTTCAATTAGTCTGCTAACCCTGTTTCCTTAGTCGACTATTTTCATTAATGTACCAGAAATATGAGTTTAATGAAAATAGCTAACTGCTTTGCTGCTTCAGTCGACTATTTTGTTCCAGACCCCTATTATGCAGAAAATTTAGAAACGCGCCTTTGAAGCTTTTAAAAGAGCCTGACCCAAAGCTTCTCTTCTGGTCCATAAATACAACTCTAAAGGACGTTTGAGAGTGCGAAAGAATTCAAGAGAATACACTCAAGAGTTGCAAACGTTCAGAGCAAAGGAATCTGCAGAATTTCGTTTACTGTATTTTCTTTTCAAGAAGAATATTTCTTTCACCTTTACTTGTATTCTTTAATCTCGGGATAGAGATTTGTAGAAGGGTTTTAGAACCCTGTTAACTGTGATTGGGGTGATCACAGTGACTCAGTATGATTCAGTGGTTTAGAACTGTTCTATAGTGTTTAGAATAGGTTCTTTGAGTTTCTTGTAGTGTTCAAGAAGGCTTTGTTGTAAAGAATTCATTTCTGTTAGTGATTAAGATCTGTGGAGTTGCAGATCGCCAAACTGGATGTAGTTCTTGCATAAAGAACGAACCAGTATAATCCCTTGTGCATTCTTCTTTTCCCTCATCATCTGTTATATTCTGCATTAAGAACTAACCTACTATTTTGCAATAATCAGTCGGCTATTTTTCAGTAAACTGCACCAGTAAAATTTCTGATACGAAAAAGTTTTCATTAAACCCTTATATCAATTCAACCCCCCCTTCTTGATATAATTTCGCTGCTAACACTTTACGTCATGTTTCAACTTTTGACAGTGCGTGGAGGGGGGGTGCAACAACAGAGTCTGCAGATGGAGGCGAAGGCAATGCATTGGCATATTCTAACTCGGAAATTCAATCCCAAAACAACATTGTTGAATGTCCGATGACAATCGAAATTGCTACAACGAGCGAGCGACAGTTGACAACAATGACTCACAACAACTCAATCTATTTTAGACAAAAATCAAGCAATGTTTGAAAGGCAGGGAAAAAAAGAAAAGAAACACTAACACAACTGAGTAAAACATATTTGTACATGTTATACACGTTGATGATGCTTGTGGTGGCATGGAAATGAAAAAAAGAAAGCATTTGAATGGATATTGAATGTCTTAAACTTATATCAAGTCAAATTTGTATACTTATACGGGAATTATTAAAGGCGTGAATAGATATTTATTAGTAAATATATATTTTGTTTATAGATATGTGTGGTCTTGATAAATGATTGAGGTGAATTAGTTATTTATAATAATATTAGTAAATCAATGTGTGATAGAAACTATGTATATTGATTTGTACATAAACTATTACTTTGTTTTCAATAGCTTACCCTTTCTTTATGGTTGATTTGAAAACTATGATGACTATAAGTAATACATGAACATATATTATGTATGTGTAGAAACTGATTATGAAAGTGAATAGATGCAATACTGAATTTGAAGATAGATACAATAAATAAAGTTATTCCATGGGACGTTACTATAATAATAACAATAATAATAAATAATAAATAATAAATAATAATAATAATTATTATTATTACTATTATTATTATTGGTATTGTGATTGTTATTATTATTATTTTTTGAAGATTAAGGAAAACGGAAATATTTATAACCAAAGAAATATAATATTAAATAATTAATTAAATTTTGAATATAGTAAAGATTATAAAAGAGAACTTACAAAAATAAATGTCAGATTAATAATAAAAACTTAAAATTTAAATATATTCATAGAGATAATATGTCATACAAGAATTTCTCTTCTATTACTATTACTTAGTGAGAATCTTTACTATATTTTGATGTCACTTTTCTTTCTTTCACAATCTTTTGTTTATTCTTTTATTTGATTTTGTCATGTTGTGTTGACAATTTGATTCTATCTTTAATCAAATATATCTACATTGATTTGAATTGGAAGTGTTTATCATTATTCTTCTTGAACATTTCTATTTTCTAAACTTCTTGCTTTACTTAGTCTCTCTTTAAACTCTTCAAAAGATGTTTGATATAACTAATTCTGCCATTATCTTTTACTTTTTAGCAAGAAAATAAGGCTCCACTTTGAAATTTTTTTATCTTCTTTTGATTGTACTTCTTGAGTCACTCATTTTTTTTTTTATTAAGATACAAATTCAACTTCACCATTTAATTTTAATTTATCTTTGGCAATACCTTTGTGTAAACATTTTCATAGTTGAATGTAAATGTAATCTCATACTAAGATCGAAGTTATTGGCTGAAAGACTACAAATGATATTAATAAGATGTACCAAGATACAAGTGTTGAATTGTGCTTAAAATCTATAAATTTCATCTATGATTAAAACATCTTAAAGGTAAAGGTCCAAAATAAAAAAAACATTTAATAAACTATTTTAGGAACTTTAAGGGACTCTTTCTTATGAACCAAAAATATCTCTTTAAAATTAAATAAAAAACCTGAGACTAGACATTAATATAGTCATGATAAATATATATTTAAGAATTAAAAGTTCTAGATTTTCTAACTTATAAAATGGATTTGATTAGAATAATCAATAACTTAATCTCTTTGAACCAATTTCATTTTCTTGTTTTCTTTTTAAATCTGGGACTCAATTTTCTAATTCATAAAATGGATTCATATAGATGCACAATAGCTTAATGTCTTTCGACCACTTTCCTTTTCTTTCCAGGTTTCTAACCTGCTTAATTTTCTAATATATAAATTAAAAGGTTAAATATATTTTTAATCCTTAAATTATTTGTTAAAATTGTATTTTATCTTTTAAGTAAATTTTGGATTTATTTCGTTCTTATACTTTATAAATTCATATAAAAGATCCTTGATTAGTCAGAATTCTTTTTTATCTCTTTATTTTCCTTCTTCATAGTTTTCAACTTCACGATCATTTGTTTCTTAAATTTCTTTTACTCTTTTTTTTTTTATTTCCTCTCATTTTCTTCTTTTTCTTAAAAATGTTTTTATTTATCATGAATGATCATTTACACCTATTTATAAAATATAAGGACGAAATAGGTTCAAAATTTATATAAGGAACAAAACACAATTTTAACAAATAATTCAAAAACTAAAAACATATTTAATCTTAAAATGAATTCAAACAAGACAATCAATATATAGTTTAAAGTTTTTGTATCATTGTCATTTTTTTAAATCTCTAACATGCTGATCGATGCCGTACTCGGTCAAATAAAAACAATTAAATGCAGTACTAGAAATGACTCCTAGGTCGTCTCCCAAGGACCAATTCTCACTGTCAAAGGATTGAACATGCAATGGGGGGGTTTTTGGACAGATAACAGGGGTTAATTAGAATACAGCAGACAAACAACAAATTAATTGCAGTAATTAATATAGGCAAGACTCTTGAACACAATGCATCTCTGACATCCTTGGTTCACAACAGATTATCAGCCCGTTTTAATCCTTGTTCGGTCTAGATTAACCAACTAAGCAAAAGTTAACCCGAGACTTCCCTACACGAATTAAGCAAACGTGAACCTTGTAAGGTCTCCTTCCGCAGGATTAAGCATCCTCCAGAACAGAGACTTCACAGAGGAGAATCAAACGTACGAAGCCATAAAACGCACAGAGCCTCCATCAGTGAGTGCAGCATGCCCAAGAGCCCCACCCTGGGGTTTTAGCCTTCCATTAACTCAGAAAATAGAAAACGCATTGCAAAGAAAACAAAAAACGGAAATGTAATTGCAAAACAGAAAACGCAAACAGAAAATGAAAATGAAAATGCAAACAGAAATCGGAAACAAAAATGAAAACGAAAATGTAGTGGGGAACAGAAAATGAACAGAACAGAAAAATGCAGAAACGCAAAATGGAATGAAGAACAAACTGGAATTGTGGAACAGTAAACGAATTGTGAACTGCAAAACCAAAAACAAAACCCCACTGGTCTATCCAGCCACAAGGAAAAACGTAAAAAGCCCCTAAAATGATCCTGCCTTTGCTCCCCCCTCAGTTGCCCTCCTTCTAGCTGCCCTCTCATGTCTACATGGGCACGAAAACCTAGACCCATTGGGCCCAAAAAAATAAAAAAAAAACAAATCTGGTCCAAGTTGTGACGTGGCAGCTGACATGGCAGTGGTGGCGTGGCAGCTCCTCTTGAAGTCCATGAATTAATTCCAAGCCCAAAATAATTTTAAACTGCCCTGAAAATAAAAATTGGAATAATTAAACTTAGAAAATTCAAATTAATTAAAATATGAATTTCTGGTCCAATTATAGCCCTAATAGAAATTAGTACAAAATATAAACAATTAAGCACAAATCAGAGATGAAAACAAGTACAAAAAGGTAAGAAAATGAGGGAAAATAATGACTCACCACATGCTTAAGGTCTATGTGGAATACAACAATTTTGGACCAATTTCATTTTTCTTCCGTTCAAGTGTTTTGATATACTTATTTTTCTGTAACTCATAAGTGGATTCGAATGCAATAATCAATAGTAGCTTAAGATCTTTATGTATCAGTTTCCTTTTCTTCTTTTCAACTGTCTAACATCTATAATTTTCTAACCTGTAAAGTTAACACAAATAGGACAACCACCAATAGGTCATTCGACTAGTTTCATCTTCTAAAGTGTGCTTAAGTTTTCTAACCAATAAAATATTCTAATACAACAATTGATAGAGTAAACTAGCTTATTTTTCCTTTTTTTCAAGTGTACTTTAATTTCCAACCTATAAAATGGATTCCATTATGATAATTAATAAATTATTATTTTTGGACTGATTTCATTTTTTTCTTTTCTCAACTACCATACAATCCATGATACATTTATATATTTATATATTTATATACTTATATATTTATATATTTATATATTTATATACTTATATATTTATATATTTATATACTTATATATTTATATATTTATATATTTATATATTTATATATTTATATACTTATATATTTACATATTTATAAATATACTTATATATATATATATATATTTATAAATATATAAATATATATGTATTTATAATATATAAATATATATGTATGTTTATAAATATATTTGTATGTTTATATATATATATGTATATTTATATTTGTATGTTTATAAATATATTTGTATGTTTGTATATTTATATGTTTATATATTTAGATATTTGAATATTTATGTATTTATGTATTTTTACGTATTTATGTATTTATATATTTATGTATTTAGATATTTGTGTATTTACATATTTATATTTTTATATATTATATATTTATATATTTTTATTTTTATAATTTATATATTCGTATATATATATATATTTACATATTTATATATATATATATATACATTTATATATTATATGTATTTATATATTCATGGGTTAAATATGTTTTTAGTCCTTGAATTATTTGTCAAAATTGTGTTTCGTCCCTGAGGAAAACTTTAGACTTATTTCGTCCTTATACTTTATAAACTCGTGTAAACTATTCTTGATGATGTGTCAAAATTCCATTTTATCTCCTTATTTTCCTTCTTCATGATTTCGTACTTCACTATCATTCGTTTCTTAAGCTTCTTTCACTCTTTTTCCGTCCATTTTCTCTCATTTTCTTCTCCTTAAAGATGTTTTTATTCGTTATCGAGGATCATTTACACGTATTTATAAAGTATAAGGACGAAATAGGTCCAAAGTTTGCCCCAAGAACGAAACACAATTTTGACAAATAGTTCAGGGACTAAACATATTTAACCCTATATTTATATTTATATATATATAATTATTTATTTATATATATATATATAATTATTTATTTATATATATACATATGTATGCATGTATGTATATATATATGTGTGTGTATATATGTATGTATATGTATTTATATATGTATATTTATATGTGAAAAGCTTTAAATGAAAATCATTCTAGTTTAGAGGTTGAAGTTTCATACTTTAACTTTAATGTTTTGGGTTCGAATTCTACTAATCTCAGTATATATAAATTTTTTAATATGTGTATATTGGAACCTCTAAAATTAATAATAATTATAGTCAAATTCAAATAAAAGTATTCTTCAATAAATATTCAAAAAAAATATTATTTTTCTTTTATTTTATTTGAAAATTAACTATTTACTTTTTCTGACAAATTTTCGGTCATCGGTAATCCATCGCTAACATCATTTTACTTATAGATTTATGACATTACCAACATATTTTGACCATTGATAAAATCAATTTTTTTGTAATGATCCCTTAAGTATCTAATTAGACCTAATGCAATAGAAAGGATTCAAGTGCCATTTGGCATAGGAAAATAAAGCACTAGGGAACTTGTTACGGATCCATGCCCACACCTTAACTTTCTTTGGCAACATTAAAGATCTCATCTGCATCTACTACTACATTTCTAAAGATATTTGAGTTCCTATTTTTTCAAATTCCTTAAACCCCTACCATCCACACCAATTTCCAAATTTGATTTTCCTAGTTATTAAGTTATGGAGTGGCAATCTGTTAGAAATGTTAATCCACTTGATTATGTGGTAGAGTAGATGTACCAATCCATTTAAAACATTTATTCTAAATGTTGTTTCAAATGATATTGCTTCTTTATTACTTCCTGAGGAAAGGACATCACATTCTACATTTTCCATTTCGTTATTAATAAATGAGGAATCAACCTACAATATTCCTCAAAGAAGTCTTAATGCTAAGCTTTTGCAACAAACCAAATTGATTATATGGGATGAAGCACCCATGATGAATTGTTTGTGCTTTGAAGCTTTTGACTCGACATTGAGAGACATCATGAAGAATGAAAATGAAGAGAATAGTTAGAAACCATTTGGTGGTAAAACAATTGTTTTGGGAGGTGACTTTTGAAAAATTTTGCCATTTGTCATAAAGGTTCTAAGCATGACATCATTAAGTCAGTGATTAATTTCTCAAAAACATAGAATTGTTGTAAAGTTCTTAAGCTTACTGGAAATATGAGGTTAAGTGCTGCAAAAGCTTATGAAAGTGCATAAGAGATAAAAGAATTTGCTAATTGGATACGACACATTGGAGATGGACGCATGACTTTGAATGAGTATGGTAAAGGTTCTGTTGAGATACTGCAAGATATCTTAATTGATGATACTAAGAAACCTTTACTAAGAAACCTTTTGGATTTTTTAATGATGGTGCAATCCTTTGTCCAACAATTGATTGTGTAGAATAGGTGAATGATTTTATTTTATCTTTGATTCCTAGAGGAGAGAAGACATACTTAAGTTCAGATTTAGCTTGCCAATCAGATCAAAATGAAGAAATTCAAAGTGAATGGTTTACACAAGAATTTCTAAATGAGTTCAAATGTTCAAGGATTCCAAGTCATCGTCTTACATTAAAAACAAGTGTTCCTGTGATGCTCTTGAGGAATATAGATCAAGGAAATGGCCTTTACAATGGATTAAAATAAAAAGTTAATGATTTATGAAAACATGTCATTTCAGCTACTATTATTACTGGAACAAACATTGGTGATAAAGTATTTATACCCAGAATGAATTTGATTACTTTGGATCTAGGTTTTCCTTTCAAATTTCAGAAATGACAATTTCATTAATCATTATGTTTTGCTATGACTATAAACAAGAGTCAAGGACAAACATTGAATAAAGTTGGATTGGACATTATCTTCCATGTCCTGTATTTACACATGATCAATTATATATTGTTGTCTCAAGAGTAAAGACAAAAAAGGGTTTGAAAATACTTATATTAGATGATGATGGAAATGTATGCATATCTATAAAAAATGTGGTCTTCAAAAAAATATTTAAAAATCTATAAAACGTATAATTATGACATTCACATGTTTGTACGAATTTTTAATTTTTAATCTAATACAAGTAACATGTTAAATTTATATTTTAATATATTAATTAACTTTTCTTAATAATTGTTGGAGTTTAAAATGCATTATCATTAACATGTTGAATTCAAATTGTTTATGTTTAAGAAAATATACTAAATATATTTATATAGTTATCTTACTTGGATTATAATATATTAATAACATCTTATATTTGTACTGCTTAACATTTTTATAATTATAAAATTAGTGAAATATCATTCATTTTAAATATAAGATAACTCCGTGCGGGTTTGAAAACTAGTTCTTCCTTACATATAAAAAAAATTGGATAGGCAGTGTAACACTCCAATATTTTAGAATATAAAGATATTAGAATATAAAAATATTGGATTATAAAGATATTTTGTTATAAGGATATTAAGTTATAAAGATATTAAGTTATAAAGATATTAGATTATAAAGATATTTGGTTATAAAAATATTAGATCATAAAGATATTATATTATAAAGATATTCAGTTATAAAAATATTAGATTATAAAGATATTTAGTTATAAAAATATTATATCATAAAGATATTATATTAAAAAGATGTTCAGTTATAAAAATATTAGATTATAAAGATATTTAGTTATAAAAATATTATATCATAAAGATATTATATTATAAAGATGTTCAGTTATAAAAATATCAGATTATAAAGATATTTAGTTATAAAGATATTATGTTATAAAAATATTTAGTTATAAAGATATTGGATTATAAAGATATTTAATTATACAGATATGAGAATATAAAGATATTATATATTATATATTATAAAGATATCAAATTATAAAGATAATACAATATAAAATAAAAAGCGGCTAGTTGGGTAGTTTGTTTTCACATACCTCTATTCTCTCTACCTCTATTCTTTCTATTCTCTCTATTCTCTCTCTACACTCTCCCTAAGGTTTAGATACTGAAACCCTAATGGTTTCTAGATCCAGAAGAAGCAATAGGAGGCTAACGGGGTAAGAAAGAATTCTATCCGATTAGTTTTGTGAACGGGTAAGTCTAAGTCCGTTTATTCTTGAGAATTTTCTTTTGGAAAGTTTATGGTTTTTGATGATTTTTCTCAATCAATTCTCTTTATGGGGAGATGTTATCCAGGATTTTGAGATAAAAGATGAGCTAAGGATTAGGATTGCAATTTTTCCATCTGAGCAAGGAATAAACAAAAATCCAGGTTAGGGAAGTTAATGTTCAAAAATATATAAATTGATATTGAGAAAATTAATGTTATATATATATATAATTAGTGTGTTTTGTATATTATTGTTGTATTGAGTGTAATGTTTGAAAAACCTTATTTTTGTATTGTTTATGATGTTTTTGTGTGAGGCCGAGTAGAGCCTGGGGTTGGTGCCCATAATCTACCGATATGTTTGTGTGGGGCTGAGTAGAGCCTGGGGTTGGTGCCCATAATCTACCGATATTTTTATGTGCGGCCGAGTAGAGCCTGGGGTTGGTGCCCATAATCTACCGATATGTTTGTGTGGGGCCGAGTAGAGCCTGGGGTTAGTGCCCATAATCTACCGATATGTTTGTGTGAGGCCGAGTAGAGCCTGGGGTTGGTGCCCATAATCTACCGATATGTTTGTGTGGGGCCGAGTAGAGCCTGGGGTTGGTGCCCATAATCTACCGATATGTTTGTGTGCGGCCGAGTAGAGCCTGGGGTTGGTGCCCATAATCTACCGATATGTTTGTGTGAGGCCGAGTAGAGCCTGGGGTTGGTGCCTATAATCTACCGATATGTTTGTGTGGGGCCGAGTAGAGCCTGGGGTTGGTGCCCATAATCTATCGATATGTTTGTGTGAGGCCGAGTAGAGCCTAGGGTTGGTGCCCATAATCTATCGATATGTTTGTGTGGGGCCGAGTAGAGCCTAGGATTGGTGCCCATAATCTACCAATATGTTTGTGTGGGGCCGAGTAGAGCCTGGGGTTGGTGCCCATAATCTACCGATATGTTTGTATGAGGCCAAGTAGAGCCTGCGGTTGGTGCAAATAATCTACCGATATGTTTGTGTGAGGCCGAGTAGAGCCTGGGGTTGGTGCCCATAATCTACCGATATGTTTGTGTGAGGCCGAGTAGAGCCTGGGGTTGTTGCCCATAATCTACCGATATGTTTGTGTGAGGCCGAGTAGAGCCTGGGGTTGGTGCCCATAATCTACTTATGTGTGTTAATGAGATGTTCGGTACCCTGGGAGATACAACTTGCATTTTAGGTGGTGAGCTATGCTAGAGCGGATTCAATGAGATCCTAGGTTCCACTGGTAGTCCCAGTCGCGTAGACTAAGATGCCAGGTGGTGAGTGTTAGAAATAGACGGCAATGTAAAAAATAAAGAAGGGGGGTGAATTGGATTTTTAAGAAACTTTTTCCCTTTTAAAATAATTTTCTAGATTTTAAATAACTGTTTTAAAACCAGGATGCGGATTATCCTTAACCTTCGATTAGCGCAGATTGGATTGCAATTGTTAATATGATCCACAATAAAGAGAGATAGGGAAAGAGAAAGAACACAGAGATTTATACTGGTTCTGATTAAGCCAATCCTACGTCCAGTTCCCAATCACCACAAATGCGTGATGATCACCCCACTATCTTAAAATGAAATTACAAACACCAATTCATGTAATAACAAATAAAGATAAAGGAAACACCTCCTTAGACACACTAAGGATGAAACACCTCCCCAGACACACTAAGGATGATTCCCACCTCTCTTGACACACAAGAGATGAACACACCTCCCTTAGAACAGATCCAAGGGATGAATTAAACCCGTTTAGAAAAACAGTAAAAGAATACACCTGATAGAGTGCTAGATAGAAAGCTTAAGCACAAAGATCACCACTTCCAAAGACTTTGATCAACCTTGAGAGAGCAAGAAAGCGGTTTTGAAAAACTATATCGCAAGAACACTTTGAATATTGTGTTTTTTCATATGTGTTTAACGTAAGACATTCTCTTTCATTTTATAATTCGAAAATACATCAAAGTTTCCATTCTTAGGTTGATTTAGCATTGAATTCGCAAAAACGACTTATTTAATCGATTATCTAAAAAGCTTAATCGATTATATCAGAGTTAAAAACTAGAAAACTCATTTTTCCTGATATAATCGATTAGATTAAGGCCATAATCGATTATACTAACCCAGAATCAATATAATCGATTATCAAAAACACTTAATCGATTATTTAGTTCATTAAACTATTTTGATTCAAATTTTAAGTGAAGTAATCGATTAGACTACGTATCATAATCGATTAAAAGCGTAGAAAAATGTTTTTGCGAGAAAACAACTTGCTCTCAGGTTTGGAAAGGTCTTGAATATGACTTACTCTTTTCATCCATCACCCAAAACAGAACCTTCTAAACAAGAAACTTCAGCTTTTGAGAAAATCTTCATCAATCTTCTCTCTTGAAAGCTTTAAACACTCTTTATGCCTTGCCTTTTTCATCAATCAACCTTCCTTTGTGAGATGACACAAGTCTTTAATGTTGTTTAGAGCACTTTAAATCTTCATCATCAAAACTTTAAATCTTCATGAAATATCTAGAGGACTTCATCAACACTTGGTCTTGAAATATGCTAACAGTGAGAAGCCGATGGGGGGATGCCGAAGACCTGCTATGAGGCTACATTGAGGTAGGCCAGGGCCAGAGTAGGGTTGACAGTAGTCCTACCCTGTGGGAAGGGTGGTCAGAGTGTTATTGTGCCAGTACAGTAACCGGCCACAATGTGACCCACAAGTGTTAGTCTCTGAGTTCGGGCATAGTAGCCGTGTCTTCCAGAAGATGTTTTCTTTTTAGGACTTGTTGAATGTGCATGAGAATGCTGTGAGTATGTGTATTACATGATAATATGATTTGTGTTGTTACTTTTCAATTATTAAGATGCATTAAATTTCAAAGCATTTAATTATGTTCTATGATGAATGTGCATGAGAATGATATGATGATGAATACTACATGATGTTATTATTTTGTGTTGTTATATTTTTGAATTATTAGCTTACCCTACAATTGCCGATTGTTTGGCTTGCAATGATCGTGTTTCATTACACGGGAGCAGATATTTTAATAGGTGAGTGGGATGCTTCTGAGTCTCAGGACTAGATTGGAAGATGAAGTAGCAGTTATATGTATATATTTATATATGTTTTTATATCTCATAATAGAATTTTGTCCTAGTAGAGATTTTCTTTTGTATTGAAAACAAATCATATATATATAATATATTTTTATCATCAGTTAATGCAAGTTATATTTGCACTTTGAATATGATAATAGTAGTGATTTCTTGGGTCATTACAATAATGGTATCAGAGCAGTTCTTTCCAGGATTAACCATGGGGAATTGGTTTGTCATGCTAGTTTGTTGTAAGTAAAGTAATTGATTGAATGTTTGCGAGTCAATTTTGAAATCTCAATCTCATTGAAATGAGATTGTTGTTTTACTAGATATAAACTTATTAAGGAAGGAAGGAATCTGGATGCAGTAATGAGGGTGCACACTCATAACTAAATCAAGATGAATTTCTGTCTTAATTTTAAGGATATCATATAAATAATTATATGATGTTTGATTGTGGAGAGATACACTCTCTTGTGTCATGTGCTTGTGTGAAGTAGTTGTAGCTTCCATTGAAGTTGTAATGTCATTTGTTGATGTTACACAACATCTGGTATAATGATGATGTCCTCTATGTGTGTTGGATGTGTGATAGTGATGAAAAATCATTTAGCCACATCTTTTCCTAGAGCACTAGAAATAAACATATATGAAAATTGGGTGTTAATTATGTTTGATGGGTCATTAAGATTGTGCATTGATTAAGCAACTTAACAAACTCAGTATAAAGAATAAGTATCTGTTATCATTGATGATTTGTAATATTAGTTGTATGGAACAGTTGTATTCTCTAAGATTGATCTGATATCAGACTTTCATCATATCAGAGTGAAGGTTGAAGATGTGCATAAGACAACTTTTAGGATGAAGTATGGTCACTATTAGTATGTAGTTATGCCTTGTAGTATTCATGGAGTACATGAACCATATTTCCAGATCATACCTAGATTAGTTTGTAGTGGTGTTATAGATGATATTCTGAACTACTTTTGCTCATGTGAGGAGCATGAGGTATACTTGAGAACAATGTTGGATATCTTGAGAAAAAGAAAGTTGTATGATAAATTGTCAAAGTATAAATTCTGGTTGTTAGTGTTGGACTTGAAGACTTGGTTTCAAGTAGATTTTGATGTCTCCAACCACCTTTGATGATGAAGATGATGGTGCTTGAAGAATGAAGATTGTGTCTTAGGATTAGAGTGTCTTAGGATGTGTGGTAAGATGCATTTCAATTAATCTTGGACTTAATCTTGTGTTTTAAAATGATATGAAATGTTTTAAAAGGTTTTAAAATGTTTTCAAAAGTCTTAACTGATTTTTAACTTGTTAAAAATGTGGTTTCAATAAGTTAAAATGTTCTTGGTTTTTAAAGCTTTGTTTTGGCTAATTTTAGCTAGCTGTTTTTCTGAATTTAAACCAGTTGAAATTCTGGAGCTATTGTTAAAAATTCTAGCTCTCTGGAAAAGCTAGTTAAATCGCGTTTCAACTGACTGATTTCATCAGAAACAGTTTTAAACCACTGGAACAGTTTTGTTATAAATACTTTGGAATTCAAAGAACTAAGTGACGAATCAATTACAGAGAAACCCATTGTTCAAGAAATCTTTTCAAGTGTTCTAGATCAATTTGCGAAATCAATCAAGGAGTCCAAGATCAAATTAAATAGAGAATTTTTCATAGAAATCAATACTCTGTTTCATGCTCTGTTTTTCCAGTTCTGAAATTTTCCAAGTGAATTCGTTCCAAGTTCTTGTGTAATTGTTTGCTGCATTTGTTTCTCTTAATCAGGGTGATTAAGGTGTTCTTGTAATAGGGTTTTACAAGGGAATACAAATCTTGTAGGGTTCAAGATCAAGTGTATTGTTCTGGTTTTAGTTTTTTATGTAGGGTTCATGTAAAAACTGAAATTTAGTGATTTGATTTGATTTGGGTGTTTAGGAAACTGGATGTAGCCTTTGTTGAAAGGTGAACTAGTATAAATCTCTTGTGTTGATCTTCTTTCCCTACTCATTTAAATTCTGTAATTGAAATTTGAATTGTTAATTGAATTGGATATATGATACATTGGTAAAAAGCATTTCAAGAATCTTTAAAGAATTGATTTTCCTTTTCATTTTGAATCTCGTTTTCATAATTTGGCCTAGAATTTCGAAAATCTTTAAGAGTTTAATTCACCCCCCTCTTAAACTCAGCCATTTATTCCAACAATTGGTATCAAGAGCTGGTTCTTGAAAAATATTCAAGTTTTCTGAAAAATTCAAAACATGGCTGAAGGAAAATTGCCTTTTGCAGAGGGTGCTTCTATAAACAGGCCACCAATGTTTTCAGGGGTAAACTATCCTTTTTGGAAAGTAAGAATGAAGATTTTCATTGAATCAATTGATAAAGGTATTTGGAATGCTATAATCAATGGACCGTATATCCCTAAAGAAGAGAAACCTTGGGAAAGTTTAAATGCTGAAGAACAAAAGAAAGTGCAGTATGATTGTAAAGCAAAGAACATTATAACATCTGCACTTAATCTTGATGAATTCTTTCGTATTTCACAGTGTTCTAATGCCAAAGAAATGTGGGAAGTGTTGGAGGTAACACATGAACGGACTGCTGATGTGAAAAGAGCTAGGAAACACACTTTAATCCAAGAATATGAGATGTTTAGGATGCTGCCAGGAGAAACAGTTTTAGATGTGCAGAAAAGATTTACACACATTGTAAATCATCTAATAGGTCTTGGAAAAGTGTTTGAGAAAGAGGAGCTTAACATAAAAGTGCTGAAATGTTTGAATAGAAGTTGGCAACCCAAAGTAACAACAATTTCTGAATCTAAGGACCTAACAACAATGAGTGTTGCTTGCACTTTTGGAAAGCTAAGGGAGCATGAACTTGAGCTGAATAGACTTGCTGAACAAGAAGAAAGTGACAAGAAAAAGAAGGGGTTGGCCTTGAAGACTTTGGTTCATAAGGAGGAGAATAGTGATGATGAAATACATGAAGAAAGTGATGTAGAAAATCTGAACCTCTTAGTGAGAAAGTTCAACAAGTTCTTGAAATACAAGAACAAAGGTTACAAAAACAAGAGGTACAATAAAAAATCTGATTTAGTTTCTTCTAACTTTACTTGTTTTGGTTGTGAAAAGCAGGGACATATTACGGTTGAATGTCCATATTCACAAAACAAAGAAAAGAATGGAGAAAAGAAGCATGAAAAATCATCCAAAACCAAGAAGGCTTATATAGCATGGGATGAGAATGATGTCTCCTCTAGCAGTGATTCTTCAAGTGAAGATGAAAGGGCCAATCTTTGTCTTATGGCTGATTGTGATACAGCAAGTAGTGTAAGTTCCTCAACAACTCAAAATGGTCTTCATTATGATCATTCGCTGCAAAATTTTCTGGAATTGCATGAAGAAGCTAATAAAGTTGCTTGTTCAAACAATAGGCTTAAAGGAATGAATAATTAGTTAGAGAACAAGGTGAAAGAGCTAGAGAAAGAGCTGGAAGATTCAAAAACTGATTTTGAGAATCTTGAAATGATTTATAAAGCTTCAAATTGCAATTGTGAACATCTTTGAAAAAGTCTGCAAAAGCTGCAGAATTTTGGAAAATAAAATTGAGTATTTGAACAAAGCTCTAGCTAGATTCACCATGGGAAGAGCCAATTTGGATACCCTCTTAGGCTTTCAAAATTGTGTAACAAATAAAGCTGGACTTGGATTTACAAATGGTTTTCAAAAGAAACAAAAGTCTTATAGAAATTTCTTTTCATATGGAAAACCATCCAGCACTTCATTCATTACATGCTTTTATTGTATGAACAAGGGACATACTTCAAAGTCTTGCAAAATCAAAAAATTTGGTGTTCCTAGTGGTAAATATATTTGGAAGCCAAAAAGTGATAGAAAGGTAACTAATTTTGTTGGACCCAAATTGATGTGGGTACCAAATTTTCTCCATTGATTGTGTTTTGTAGGTGTTCTTGAAGGCCAAAGAATCATTGTGGTATCTAGATAGTGGCTATTCAAGACATATGTGTGGTGACAAAAGAAAGTTTGTCAAACTCACCTTGAAAAATGGAGGTTTTGTCACATGTGGAGATAATAACAAAGGAAAAATACTTGGAAGTGGTGATGTTGGTAACATTTCTTCAATCCTTATTGAAAATGTGTTATATGTTGAAGGTTTGAAGCATAATCTACTTAGTATTAGCCAGTTGTGTGATAAAGGTTTTAGAATTACATTTGAAACAAACCATTGCAAAATTATTGAGAAAAATTCTGAAAAAATCAGCATGTTAGGAAAGAATAGAAAATATTTACATGCTTGATCTTGATCATATGTGTGCAACTAATTTTACATGTCTCATGTCTAAAGAAGATAGTTCATGGCTTTGGCATAGGAGAGCTGCACATATAAACATGAATCATTTGGAAAAACTGGTTTCAAAAGAGCTTGTTTTAGGGATACCAAAACTGAAATTTGAAAAAGGAAAAATCTGTCATGCATGTCAAAGAGGAAAACAGACCAAAGTTTCTTTTAATCTGAAAAATTATGTGTGTACATCAAAACCTTTGGAATTGCTGCATTTAGGTTTGTTTGGTCCATCTAGAACTATGAGTATTGGAGGAAACTATTATGCTTTAGTTATTGTTGATGACTATTCTAGATTTACTTGGACTTTATTCCTTACAAATAAAAATGATGCATTTCATGCTTTTAAGAAACTTACTAAGGTTTTACAAGTTGAAAACAGCTACAACATAAGTGCTCTAAGAAGTGATCATGGAGGGGAATTTGAAAATGAAAAGTTCAATCATTTTTGTGAAAAATATGGAATTAAACATAACTTTTCAGCACCTAGAACTCCTCAACAAAATGGTGTGGTTAAGAGGAAAAATAGGTCACTTGAAGAACTAGCAAGGACTATGCTTAATGAATCAAACATTCCTAAATATTTTTGGGCAGATGCAGTAAATACTGCATGTTATATAATAAATAGGGTTTTGATAAGACCTATTTAAAGAAAACCCCTTATGAATTGTATAAAGGGAGAAAACCCAACATAGCACATCTTAGAGTGTTTGGCTGCAAGTGTTTTGTGTTAAATAATGGCAAAGAAAAACTTGGCAAATTTGATGCTAAAGCTGATGATGCATTGTTTTTAGGTTATTCTTCTAATAACAAAGCATATAGGATTTATAACAAAAGATTAGCTATCATTGACGAATCAATTCATGTTGTTTTTTATGAGACTAATGTGCAAAATGAAGGTGCAGTAAGTGGTACAGGTGCAGGAGAAGAGACTTTAATTGAAGGTGTATCAGCTGAACAATTAGAATCTGATAAAGCTACTACAGACGAAATTTTAGCCGGTGAAAATCAGAAAGAACTGACTGAAATCCTGGCACCAGAACTGAAATCTGCAGAAAATTATTTACCCAAAGAATGGAGGGTGCCTCGTGAGCTATCCATTGAAAATTTTATAGGTGATGTTCAGCAAGGTGTTTCTACTAGAAGATCTATGCATGATACATGTTTAACTGCTGCATTTGTTTCCCAAGTTGAACCTAAGTGTGTTGATGATGCATTACTTGATGAAAACTGGATTTTAGCTATGCAAGATGAACTGAATCAGTTTAAAAGGAATGAGGTCTGGGAACTAGTCCCTTGGACACCTAAAATGAATATAATTGGTACAAAATGGGTGTTTAAAAATAAAATGAATGATCAAGGAATAATAACTAGAAATAAAGCTAGGCTTGTGGCTAAAGGATACAATCAAGAGGAAGGAATAGATTATGAAGAAACATATGCTCCTGTTGCTAGACTAGAAGCTGTTAGGTTATTGCTTGCTTTCTCATGCATGATTGGATTCAAACTTCATCAAATGGATGTGAAAAGTGAATTTTTGAATGGTTATATAAATGAATAAATTTCTGTTTCACAACCATCTGGATTTGTTGATCACAAGTTTCCTAACCATGTATATAAGTCAAAAAGGCTCTTTATGGACTCAAGCAAGCTCCAAGACAATGGTATGAAAGGTTGAGTAATTTTCTTATCTCTCAAAATTTTGAAAGGGGCCAAGTTGATAAAACCTTGTTCATTAGGAAGTCTTTGGACAGCATAATACTTGTGCAGGTTTATGTAGATGATATAATTTTTGGATCCACTAATGAGAAGCTTTGTGAAGAATTTGTGGCAGCTATGCAGGGGGAGTTTGAAATGTCAATGATGGATGATCTAAACTTCTTCTTAGGCTTACAAGTCAAGCAAATGGATCATGGAACATTTCTTAATCAATCAAAATATTGCAAAGAGCTGTTAAAGAAGTTTGACATGGACAGCTGCAAAGAATCAAGCACTCCTATGGCTACCAGCAGCTACCTTGATGCTGATGAAAGTGGTACACCATTTGATTCCACTAATATAGAGGTTTGATAGGTTCTCTTTTATACCTAACTGCTAGTAGGCCAGATATAATGTTTAGTGTATGCATGTGTGCTAGATTTCAGTCCAATCCTAAAGAATCACACTTTGCAATTGCTAAAAGAATCCTAAAATATCTAAAAGGTACTATTAATGTTGGTTTGTGGTATCCTAAAGGTGCATCATTTAATCTAATGGGCTATTTAGATGCTGATTTTGCTGGTTGTGAATTGGATAGGAAAAGCACAAGTGGAACTTGTCATCTATTAGGAAGTAGTCTAGTATCATGGCATAGCAAAAAGCAAGCTAGTGTGGCTTTGTCTACTGCTGAAGCTGAATATGTTGCAACTGGGAGCTGTTGTGCTCAAACTTTGTGGTTAAAACAACAGCTTTTTGATTATGGCTTCAAACTAGATCACATTCCTATTAGGTGTGACAATACAAGTGCTATCAATTTAATCAAAAATCCTATTTTGCATTCTAGAACAAAGCACATAGAAATAAGACACCATTTTATTAGAGATCATGTACAAAAAGGTGACTGCATAATTGAATTTGTTGATTCACATAACCAACTTGTTGATGTTTTTACCAAACCACTCTCTAAAGATAGGTTTTTTCAATGGAGAAATGAGTTGGGTGTTCTTGATATCTCAAATGTGATTTAATTCATGTGTGTAACTCATTCTTGTTGTTGTACATGTTGTTTTG
Source organism: Lablab purpureus (assembly GCA_030347555.1). Classification (NCBI taxonomy): domain Eukaryota; kingdom Viridiplantae; phylum Streptophyta; class Magnoliopsida; order Fabales; family Fabaceae; genus Lablab; species Lablab purpureus. Next base: position 20,911,078 of record CM059257.1, on the reverse strand, counting down.
TGTGTTTGATTGTTTAATTTTGCATGTTTGTTGATTAGTTGCAGTTATACTTGCAGTTTATATGATATAAATGAAATCTGCAATGATATTCAATTTTTTAGTTAGTTGTTTCGTGTTTTAATCAGCTTATTTTGCTTAATTTGGGGCTGCAGTGGAGGTGCAGTGATTTCTGTCTTTGGTTTAGTCAGTTCATTGTCGATTTAGTTAGTTAATTTCATTAATCAGTATTAAATCTGTACCAGACTATCTGTTTTAATCAGCTGTTTCGCACAAATCAACAGATTGAAATTGTCTGGAACAATTCAAAATTAAATACCAGAACGAATTAGGTGATTAATTGCATTGATTTACATTCAATTGGTGTATTTAAGTTGATTGATTGAGAATTGTGCATCTATTACATGATAAATAAAGCTGGTTAAAGAATCTTGACTATTGTTTTGTCATGTAGTGCTTTTGGCTTGCTTTTAACTGATTTCTCTTTCCAATTTCAAAATTTACTCAACTGACTGAATGCCTTGGTCAAAACAAAACCTGCTACATATCTCTGCCCCATATATTCTCTCTGATTGCTTGTTTGACTACACAATGCATTGAATTTGTTTTAAAATCAGATAATCAAAGTTGTTTAAATACATAAGCGAACTACATTGATATTCAATCTGCTTGTGTAAAAACTCTACATATACACTGTCTCTGCTATGTTTTTTTTTTCATTTTTCTCTTCTGCTATGGCATCCTCAAGCAACCAAAGAAAGAAATCAAAAACTGCTGGGTCATCAAAGCACAAAGAACCTGAAATTCCAGCACCTTCTTCATATAGACATGGTTTTATTGAAGCCTGGTTTGATGGTGATGAGGAGAGAATTGAAAAGTTTCAGTCTCACATCAGTAAAAAGGTTGTTAATCCACCAAAAATACTAAGCTTTCAGTGGCTGGAGGATGAAGGGATGGCTGATATAATAGCTATGCTACAACATCAAGAATTGCAGAAATTTCTGGAGCAGAATGGGTTCATCTACCTAGATTTAGTGAAGGTTTTCTATACAAACCTCAAGCATGATGGTTTTTTTCTCACCTCAAAAGTCAAAGGGAAGGATATTACAATAAACAATTCAGTTTGGAAAAGAGTGACTGGACTCAAAACTGATGGAATAGTTGTAAGTAGGGGATTGTGTGGCTCCTTGGAAGACTTCAACAAAATCCAGACCTACAGGGAATGCTTGCGTGATCCTCAAGGGTCTATTAGGGGATTTCATGTTGGAGGTCTAACCTTGATAGCTAGGATTCTCACCTTCATAATCATGTGGATGATCACACCAAGGGGAAGTAACCATGCCACATTAAATGAAGGTGATCTTCTTTTGATTTTTTGCTTAATGAAATCTGTCAAAATTAATTGGATTCATATTATGAAGGATCACATGATGAAATCAAAGAGGTTGACTGATTATCGCCTTCCCTATGCATTGGTAATTTCAAAATTTCTTGAGTATTTTGGTGTGGATATAAGAGGTGAACAGAAAATCAACATTGGAAGATCTCATCAGCTGGATAATAGCTTCCTGTTCAAGTTGGTTTTAGTAAAAGGAATGGTGCATGGGCTGCTGGACAAGATGCTGGAAATGCTGGAACAAGTGCTGCTGGAACTGCTGCAGGTGATGCTGACAATGTTGGTGCTGCTGCTAAAGAGTGTTCAATGATGGGAGACATTGTTCCCTATGTTCCTCCTGTTGATCATGGCACTCCTCTATCTTTGTTTGAGCAAACTGTGCTGCAAAGGTTTGATTCAATTCAATCTCATCAAGTGTACCATCACTCATACTGCATGGATGATTTTGGGTGCATTGATCAAAGCATAGAAGACCTACATGCCCAACTAGCACAGATACATGTTGGTTATAATACTGTGGCTGATGATGATGATGGAGAGGATGATAATTAAGCTGAATCTAGAGAGAAATTGTTGTTGTAGTTCTTTATGTTTTCCTGCTGTTGTGCCTACTGATTCTGGAGAAAAGCTCTATACTGATATGCTGCTACTGATTTTTGCCTGGACTGTTGCTGGGGCATCAATCCTAAAGTGCTGCTGCTATGCTGAAGTTGCTGTTTGCATTTCATGTTTTTGCATTTCTGTTTAGTTGTGTGTTGTATGTGTCTGTTTGTTGCTGTTTTTATTTGGGTCTTATACCCATGTATGTTGAACAATTTTAATTTTACTGCATATGCTATGTTATATTCCTTATGCTATTTGATGATTCCAAAGGGGGAGAAAATATTGAAAGTATTGAAGGCACATCATGAAGCGCAGGTGAAAGGGGGAGAATATGTGAAAGGGAGAGAAAGAGAATATTGTTGTTTTGCTGCTTCTGTTAACTGCTGCTGCTGCTATCTCTGATACTATTTCTACTGTCTCTACTTCTATTGTTGCTGTATTTTCGTATTTTTGCTTATTTTCAGGTTTCCTACATTCTTCAAAGACAATGGATGCTTCAAGTGGCTGTAAGTGATTGTCATCATCAAATAGGGGGAGTTTGTTGGACTTGAAGACTTGGTTTCAAGTAGATTTGATGTCTCCAACCACCTTTGATGATGAAGATGATGGTGCTTGAAGAATGAAGATTGTGTCTTAGGATTAGAGTGTCTTAGGATGTGTGGTAAGATGCATTTCAATTAATCTTGGACTTAATCTTGTGTTTTAAAATGATTTTAAATGTTTTAAAAGGTTTTAAAATGTTTTCAAAAGTCTTAACTGGTTTTTAACTTGTTAAAAATGTGGTTTCAATAAGTTAAAATGTTCTTGGTTTTTAAAGCTTTGTTTTGGCTAATTTTAGCTAGCTGTTTTCCTGAATTTAAACCAGTTGAAATTCTGGAGCTATTGTTAAAAATTCTAGCTCTCTGGAAAAGCTAGTTAAATCGCGTTTCAACTGACTGATTTCATCAGAAAAAGTTTTAAACCACTGGAATAGTTTTGTTATAAATACTTTGGAATTCAAAGAACTAAGTGACGAATCAATTACAGAGAAACCCATTGTTCAAGAAATCTTTTCAAGTGTTCTAGATCAATTTGCGAAATCAATCAAGGAGTCCAAGATCAAATTAAATAGAGAATTTTTCATAGAAATCAATACTCTGTTTCATGCTCTGTTTTTCCAGTTCTGAAATTTTCCAAGTGAATTCGTTCCAAGTTCTTGTGTAATTGTTTGCTGCATTTGTTTCTCTTAATCAGGGTGATTAAGGTGTTCTTGTAATAGGGTTTTACAAGGGAATACAAATCTTGTAGGGTTCAAGATCAAGTGTATTGTTCTGGTTTTAGTTTTTCATGTAGGGTTCATGTAAAAACTGAAATTTAGTGATTTGATTTGATTTGGGTGTTTAGGAAACTGGATGTAGCCTTTGTTGAAAGGTGAACTAGTATAAATCTCTTGTGTTGATCTTCTTTCCCTACTCATTTAAATTCTGTAATTGAAATTTGAATTGTTAATTGAATTGGATATATGATACATTGGTAAAAAGCATTTCAAGAATCTTTAAAGAATTGATTTTCCTCTTCATTTTGAATCTGGTTTTCATAATTTGGCCTAGAATTTCGAAAATCTTTAAGAGTTTAATTCACCCCCCTCTTAAACTCAGCCATTTATTCCAACAGTTAGAAGTTCAGTTCTTGGAACTTCTAAATTTCAAGTTGAGAGAAATTTTCTAGATCCTGTTAAAGTTAAGACAGTGTTGTAGTGGGAACGCCCTGAGATATTGTTACAGATTAGGAACCTTATGCGGTTGGTTGGTTATCACATCATGTTTATAAAAGGATTTTCTAAGATCATGGCTCTATTAACTCAGTTGACCTGAAAGGATCAACCATTTGTATGGACCAACATAGGTAAGCAGAGTTTCATAGAGCTGAAACAAAGGTTGACCATAACCCTATGTTAGTAATTCTTAATTTGAGTAAACCCTTTGAGATTAGAATGATGCTTCCTATCTGGGATTAGGTTGTGTATTGGTGCAAGAGAAGAAAATTGTTACTTTTGGATCTTATTAGTTGAAGGTGCATGAAAAGAATTACCCTATCCATGATTTGGGACTAGTTGCAATTATCTTTGCCTTGAAGGCCTAGAGACATTATTATGAATGGTGTATAGTTTGATGTGTTCAATGACCACAAGAGCTTGAAGTATTTGTTTGATCAGAAGAAACTGAACATGAGACAGAGAAGATGGATGGAGTTCCTAAAAGATTTTGACTTTTAGCTGAACTACCATGTAGGTAAAGAAAAATGTAGTTGTTGATGCCTTGAGTAGAAGGGTAGTACAAGTACCGAACATGATGATAAAGGAGCAGTAATTATTAGAGCAACTAAAAAAAAATCTGAGCCTTGGGTTGGATATGATTTTCGCTCACACTAGTTGCAACATACACATTGTGATGAACAAATTCATGAAATAGATTGAAGAACAACATAGGATAGATCTTGAGTTAAAAAGTATGTTTTTTTTATCACATTGGAATAGATCAGGCGAAGGACTTCAAATTGAGAATGGATGGAGTGTAGAAGTCCCGAGACAAAGTTTGCACTCTAGTTGATTTGACACTAAAGAAAATGGTATTGGATGAGGGACACAAAACTTGTCTCAGTTTACATCCTGAGATGACTAAGATATACTAGGATTTAAAGAAGTACTTCTAAAGGTTGATCATGAAGAATGATGTTGCTCAATATGTTGATGCTCGTTTAACCTGACAGAAGGCCAAGGTAGAGCATTAAGGATCGTGTGAGATGTTACAATAGATGGAGATTCTTGAGTGAAATTGGGATAACATAGGATAACATTGCTTTGGGTTTTGTTATCCATCTGTCATGGGAAATCATAGGGCATAATTTGATTTGGGTGATTGTAGATAAATTGATGAAGAGTGCTCACTTTTAGCTAGTTAACTTAAGGATTTCCATGGCTATGTTGGCCTCGTTGTACATTAAAGAGATAGTATGATTGCATGGAGTGTTGTCTAGTATCATTTCGGATAGAGACCCTAGATTCATCTTTAGATTTTAGTAGACACTACAAGAGGTGCTAAGTACCAAGTTAAGATTGAGCTCAGCCTACCATCCTTAGATACAGACAATTCGAGATAAAATTATAATCATTATAAAATTTGTTGAGATTTTGTGCAATGGATCATCTAGGGAGCTGAGGTGAAATCCTTCCTTTAGTGGAGTTCACTTATAACAACACTATCATACCAACATTGGGATAGCACCACATAAAGCATTATATGGATAGAAATACAAGACACCTCTATCCTGGTACCATAATGGTGAACAAGTGTTAGTAAGACCAGAGTTGTTACAACTGACTATAAAGAAAAATTAAGAGATTCGGGAGAAGATGGTGACTGCTATGAGTAGGAAGAAATCATATAAAAATCAAAGACAAATGCTTTTGGAGTTTAATATGGGAGAATATGTTTTCCTAAGAGTAAAGTCTACTATAAGAGTTGGTCAAACTATAAAATCTAGGAAATTGACTATGAAATTCATTGAGTCATATCAAATTCTCTGGAAGATTGGTGCAGTGGCTTATGAGTTGGCTTTGTCCCCTCATTTGGAAAAATCTACATAACATTAAGGAAATAGGTACATGATCCAGTCCATAGTTTGGAGTAAGACGAGGTACAAATTAGAGAAGAATTGTCTGTGCAAGTCAAGCCAGTAAAGGTGACTAAATTTTAGATGAAGAACCTTTGAGATAGAACGATCAACATGGTTAAAACGGTATAGGATGACAAGATGGGTGAATTCACTTAGGTACTAGAGAACCAAATGAGAGAATCATATCCATTTATGTTTATTGGTAAGACAATTTTCGAGGACGAAAATTTTTAATTGTGGGAAGATTGTAACACTCCAATATTTTAGAATATAAAGATATTAGAATATAAAAATATTGGATTATAAAGATATTTTGTTATAAGGATATTAAGTTATAAAGATATTAAGTTATAAAGATATTAGATTATAAAGATATTTGGTTATAAAAATATTAGATCATAAAGATATTATATTATAAAGATATTCAGTTATAAGAATATTAGATTATAAAGATATTTAGTTATAAAAATATTATATCATAAAGATGTTCAGTTACAAAAATATTAGATTATAAAGATATTTAGTTATAAAAATATTATATCATAAAGATATTATATTATAAAGATGTTTAGTTACAAAAATATTAGATTATAAAGATATTTAGTTATAAAGATATTAGATCATAAAGATATTCAGTTATAAAGATATTGGATTATAAAGATATTTGATTATACAGATATGAGATTATAAAGATATTATATATTGTATATTATAAAGATATCAGATTATAAAGATAATACAATATAAAATAAAAAGGGCTAGTTGGGTAGTTTGTTTTCACATACCTTTATTCTCTCTACCTCTATTCTTTTTATTCTCTCTATTCTCTCTATTCTCTCTCTACACTCTCCCTAAGGTTTAGATACTGAAACCCTAGTGGTTTCTAGATCCAGAAGAAGCAATAGGAGGCTAACGGTGTAAGAAAGAATTCTATCCAATTAGTTTTGTGAACGAGTAAGTCTAAGTCCGTTTATTCTTGAGAATTTTCTTTTGGAAAGTTTATGGTTTTTGATGATTTTTCAAAATCAATTCTCTTTATGGGGAGATGTTATCCAGGATTTTGAGATAAAAGATGAGCTAAGGATTAGGATTGCAATTTTTCCATCTGAGCAAGGAATAAACAAAAATCCAGGTTAGGGAAGTTAATGTTCAAAAATATATAAATTGATATTATATATATATATATATATAATTAGTATGTTTTGTATATTATTGTTCTATTGAGTGTAATGTGTGAAAAACCTTGTTTTTGTATTGTTTATGATGTTTTTGTGTGAGGCCGAGTAGAGCCTGAGGTTGGTGCCCATAATCTACCGATATGTTTGTGTGAGACCGAGTAGAGTCTGGAGTTGGTGCCCATAATCTACCGATATGTTTGTGTGGGGCCGAGTAGAGCCTGGGGTTGGTGCCCATAATCTACCGATATGTTTGTGTGAGGCCGAGTAGAGCCTGGGGTTGGTGCCCATAATCTACCGATATGTATGTGTGGGGCGGAGTAGAGCCTGGGGTTGGTGCCCATAATCTACCGATATGTTTGTGTGGGGCGGAGTAGAGCCTGGGGTTGGTGCCCATAATTTACCGATATGTTTGTGTGAGGCCGTGTAGAGCCTGGGCTTGGTGCCCATAATCTACCGATATGTTTGTGTGAGGCCGAGTAGAGCCTGGGGTTGGTGCCCATAATCTACCGATATGTATGTGTGGGGCGGAGTAGAGCCTGGGGTTGGTGCCCATAATCTACCGATATGTTTGTGTGGGGCCAAGTAGAGCCTGGGGTTGGTGCCCATAATCTACCGATATGTTTGTGTGAGGCCGAGTAGAGCCTGGGGTTGGTGCCCATAATCTACCGATATGTTTGTGTGAGGCCGAGTAGAGCCTGGGCTTGGTGCCCATAATCTACCGATATGTTTGTGTGGGGCCGAGTAGAGCTTGGGGTTGGTGCCCATAATCTACCGATATGTTTGTGTGGGGCCGAGTAGAGCCTGGGGTTGGTTCCCATAATCTATCGATATGTTTGTATGAGGCCGAGTAGAGCCTGGGGTTGGTGCCCATAATCTACCGATATGTTTGTGTGAGGCCGAGTAGAGCCTGGGGTTGGTGTCCATAATCTACTTATGTGTGTTAATGAGATGTTTGGTACCCCGAGAGATACAACTTGCATTTTAGGTGGTGAGCTATGCTAGAGCGGATTCAATGAGATCCCAGGTTCCACTGGTAGTCCAAGTCACGTAAACTAAGATGCAAGGTGGTAGGAGCCGATGGGGGGATGCTGAAGACCTGCTCTGAGGCTACATTGAGGTAGGCCAGGGCCATAGTAGTGTTGACAGTAGTCCTACCTTGTGGGTAGGGTGGTTAGAATGTTATTGTGCCAGTACAGTAGCCGACCACAATGTGACCCACAAGTGTTAGTCTATGAATTCGGGCATAGTAGTCGTGTCTTCTGAAAGATGTTTTCTTTTTAGGACATGTTGAATGTGCATGAGAATGTTGTGAGTATGTGTATTACATGATAATATGATTTGTGTTGTTACTTTTCAATTATTAAAGATGCATTAAATTTCAAAGCATTTAAGTATGTTCTATGATGAATGTGCATGAGAATGATATGATGATGAATACTACATGATGTTATTATTTTGTGTTGTTATATTTTTGAATTATTAGCTTACCCTACAATTGTCGATTGTTTGACCTGTGATGATCGTGTTTCACTACACGGGAGCAGATATTTTAATAGGTGAGAGGGATGCTTCTTAGTCTCAGGACTAGATTGGAAGATGAAGTAGCATTTATATGCATATATTTATATATGTTTTTATATCTCATAATAGAATTTTGTCCTAATAGAGATTTTCTTTTGTATTGAAAACAAATCATATATATATAATATATTTTTATCATCAGTTAATGCAAGTTATATTTACACTTTGAATATGATAATAGTAGTGATTTATTGGATCGTTTCAGTCAGTCTGAATGTGGCAAGCTACTAACAAAGACTCCTTTTCAAGATAGAATACAAAAACTTTAATATTAGATATTCATAGTCTTTGCTTAAAAATAAAATTACAAATAGATTATTCAATTACAAACTATCAAATCATCAAACAGTAATTTCACAAGTCATTACTTTAAGATAGAACTTGTCATATCATATTTTACATTACAAACTTCAACCCTTCAAATCTTACACTCCCAGCAACCTATAATGCTTTCATCTCAGAACGGAGTCTTGAAGCAAATCGCTACACACTGCAATTTTTGTGCTAAAATTCATATGACAGACGTTAGTAATGATGGAAAAAAAATTCGGAGACCAAATTTTAGTGATCAACTAAATGAAAACTAAATTCTTTAAACCCATTAGAGTACAAAAAAGTGTATAACATGTAAGCATTTTAAAAATGCTCTAAGCATTATTCATTTTGAAACTCGAAAACTTCTCAAAACAGAGCACACTATCAATAACTTCTTCACACCAACAAAAACAGATTTCTTGAAAAAGGAACTACCATTAGTAAAGCCATGAATAGGAGCATAGGATATACATAATCAATGCATTAAATTGATGAAAACCAATCTGAGGCTGAGAAAGAGACATACAAGTAAGAGATATATAATTAATGAAAGTACTTCTGGTGCTTCTATTAGCAAGGATAAAGAACTAAACAAGTAAATTCTAACAGTTACATTCATGCCAAGCCAATATGTACAATTGTTTTTGGGAAGGCATTATCAATTTCAATAGTAAAACTAGTTACATATTTATCTAACTGAAGGAGAGAAATAAGTACTATAAAATTCAAAGAAAGAAGTTATTAAACTTATGTACCTGCTAGTCTTTGAGCCATGTTTGGCACTTTGCTGTGTTCACTTCAGCCATTACAAGTACATAGTCTATCAGTCTGTTCAAAAACCTCAGGTAAGAAATTCTCCATGGTTGCCAAACTAGTAATGGCCCTAATAAGCCCCAAAAACCTGTGAAGAATCCTAGCCCCAAGCTCGTATATAATGCTCCGTAGAAAACTGAATTATCATCTTCATCATGGACTTCTGGTCCTTCAGACTTTATCATTGTCTCATCTCCAGGACAACTTTTTTCAAGCGGTTTCCCACAAAGATCAAGATTTCCTTCAAAACTAGAGGCATCAAAGCTTTGCAACTGTGTTCCCCATGGAATTCTTCCAATGAGATGGTTGTTTGATAAGTCTAAGATGGCAAGACGATCAATAATGGAAAGAGTAGAAGGAATTTTTCCAGAGAAATGATTTCTTGATAGGTCAAGGGAGTCTAGTAAACTTAAATTTCCAATCTCTCTGGGAATTTCTCCAGTCAAATTGTTTCTTGATAAATTCAAAGAAACTAACCCGAGCATGTATGTAATTTCTTTTGGCATTTCACCTGTTAAATTGTTACATGAGAGATCAATGCTCTGAAGAATCCATTCGGGATGTCTGAAGCTGCGTTCTACACCTTTCCACATCCATGATATATGCAGCATATAATAACTACCACCGAAAAGATTATAAATTTCAAAGCTATTGTACCAATGCAAACGACTTTCGGTTTCAGTTTTGTTGATGCTCTTTTTAGACAATGTAGTAAAATTGTTTAAGCAAGTTGGAATTCTTTCTGATAACTTATTTCTGGACAGATCCAACAATTGAATACGCTTCAAATAACATAGATGAAGGGGAATATTTCCAGAGAAACGATTCCCTCGCATGATCAATATTGTCAATTGCTTCATGCTTTCTCCAACCCATGATGGTATTGGACCGGACAACATATTCTCACTCACATCCAACAATATTAAATTGTGGCAATTGCTCAAAGAGGACGGCAATTCGCCCATTAAACTATTGTTTGCTAAAACCAAAGCTTCCAATTTAACAAGGGTGCCCATGGAGACAGGAATCTTTCCTGACAATTTATTGCTGCCTAAATCAAGAAACAATAATCGGTCTACAGATTTCCAACAATCTGGAAGTTTCCCCTTTATTTGATTATATGACAAATCTAAAGTGGCCAAGTTTGCAGGTGTGACGTTTCCACATAAGAATGAAAACAGGTCTGAAAAATTATTTGCAGAGAGTAACAGCTCGGAAGCTTTTAGCAAAAATAATGGAACTTTTCCCTCAAATTTATTTGAATTTAAATTGATAGATGGTCTGTAAGGGAGCTTCAATTGAATATTAGGAATTGAACCAATGAGATTATTGTGAGACATATTCAACTCCGACATAATTTGCAACTTGATCCAAAACCATTCTGGTACGAAATCATTCAGCCCATTATCAGATATATCTAGTTGGATTATGGAATTTTGAGTCTAGAGCCAACTAGGAAAATTCGGACCTAGCTTGCAAGATGCAAGCTGTAAGAAACTTAATTGAAAAGGAGGAACCCAGCTAGAGGGAAATTTTAGAGACAATGGGTTGTGTGACAAGAATAAGCAATATAATTTTGAAAAATTAGAAAGATGAGATTCAGTGACATCACCCTCTAAAGAATTCCCCTGTAACAATAAAATTTCTAACTCAGATAGCAGTCTGATGTTCTCGGGTATCTTGCCAGTAATTTGGTTATAAGATAAGTTTAATACTCGAAATATGTGTCTGCTGCACCATGAAGAATTTTGAATGAAGCTCGGAAATTCGCCATTTAACTTGTTGTTTGAGAGGTCTAATCTCTGTAATCTGACATGCTCCCAAAAGAAGACGGAACCTTGCCTTGCATTTTGTTATTGGAGATTGAAAGATATTTAAGAGAGTTCATCGCTTTCCCAAATTCATCTGGAATGGGACCTTCCAAGATATTATAATCCAGGTAAAGGGTATGAAGATTGGAAGTGAAGTTAGAAAGCCAGTGAAATATAGAGCATGATTTTAAGAAGTTATCCGAGAGATTAAGGTAGAGAAGAGAAGACAAAGAATTCATTTTCGAACTAGATGAAGCGAGGAAACTTCTATCTATAATAATGCAGTTTACAAGATGAAGCTCTTGCAGTTTGGAGCTGATATTAAAATTCCCTAGAAACACTGACGATGTTAGATTATTATAAGAGAGGTCGAGGATCTTAAGAGATGGAAAATCTGGACATAAAGAAGGTGACAAAGCTATATCATTGTGAGAAAGATCAAGCTCTTGAAGATGAAGGGTAAAGTTAAACAAGAGCTCAAGTGTTGATGACGTCAACATATTAGAAGAGAGATCCAGGACGGTAAGAGAGGAGGAAAAGTTAGAAGATTGAGAATGGAACAAAGATTGAATATCATAATCGAAAAGATTACAGTCAATTAGCCTCAACTCTCTTAAGTTTGGAATGAGCTTACTAATGGTTTGTAGCCACTGGTGAGAGGAGCTAAGACTATGCAATGAACTCAGTTCAAGAATTGTTAAGGAATGGAGAGTAGACAGCCACTGTGCATCCTTAGCTTTTATATCAAAATTGCCACCTAGTCGGAGAGTATGCAACAATGGAAGATTCCCTATGCGAAAAGGGATTGCTCCAGAAAGGGAATTTGAATCATAATTTCCCATATGCTTTCTATATAGAAGATTGTCAATTCCAAGACTGAGAAATTGTAGCTTTCTGAGATTCCCAATTTGATATGGGATTTTTCCGGAAAGATAAAATCCTCCAAGATCGAGATACTGTAAGTGCTTGAGGTTCCCAATCTGAATAGGAATTTCTCCCCAAAGATAATTATTACCAAGATCTAGATAGCGTAGCTGTGAAAGGTTTGCAAGTGTAGAAGGAATCCTCCCCTCAAAACAAGAACTGGAGAGATTGAGATATCTTAAGTTGGTGAAAGAGGCTGTGAATTCTGGGATGTAAGTCACTGCAAAATAGTTACCGCTGAGATCCAGATGTTGAATATATTGCAAGTGAATCAACGAAGTGACATTGATTATGCCTCTCAAAAACGTTATATTGTGGTTGTTTCGATGAAGATCAAGCAGATGTACATGACCAGTTTGAGGGTTGCACTGAATGCCTTTCCATTTGCAGCAATCTGTATTATTTTCATGGTTGCTCCAAGTGGATAGCATGCCATAGTCATCTATGAGGCCTTGTTTGAAGGTGAGGAGTGCTTGCCTCTCACTCTCTATGCACTTTGGTTCACTACTTTTGCTAGAGTTGTTGAATGTCCCAGTAAGTCCTGAGCTAAGCAATGAAAGCAGGAGAAGAACATAAAATTTTGCACAGTAAACACTCATTATAGTTTTTTTGATATCAGATAATCCTAGCAAAGAGCAGAGTAAACAAGAAGTATCTTGCGAGACAGAAAAATTATTATTCAGTTCTTTTCTCTTTCACCTGTGATGTTTGGAAACCTCCATGGTATCATTTATATTCTCAAGAGTTTATGTAATAAAATTAAAACTAATAAAAAAAAAGAATTCATAAATATTAAAAAATTGTTATTTTAGAATACAATGTAGACTGCTTCCAACTTACTTTTATAATACTTTACCATAGTTCGTCTATATCAAATTAGAACTATATTATTCGCATTATATACAATAAACAGTAATTTTTATTTAATAAAAATTTGCGATAAACAAATAGTCTTATTAGTATCAGTTTACGATAAACAATCTGAATTGTCATATAAAATTATTTCAGATAGTTGACATTTTAAAAAAAATATTAAGATTAAATTTACGAAATAAAAGAATATAATAAAATGAAAGAGATGATGATTAAACAGACCAAATAAAGAGAAAAATACAAAAATGAGTAGTTGTTTTTTTTTGCCTATGAAGATATTATGTGCATAATGAAGAGGAAAATATCAACTATGTTTAATAAGAAAACTAGAGGTCCTTCTCTGAATTTTATATCATAATATAATATATATATATATATATATATATATATATAAAAGTAAATATGACGCGTTTTAGTAATATCATAATTTAGTATTTTATTATGAGAAATAAATAAATTTTAAAAACAATTTAAAAAGAAAATACTAAAATTATGTAATGATAAAAATGAATAAAAGTCTCAAATTTTAAATTTTGGATTCTAATTTATCACATATCAACTGGATGGAATAAGACGAGTTTCACTTTCGTCTAAAAATTTATCCTCACATTTAATGAGTATAAAATATTTATTTTATTCTATTTTTATTAAATACGAATATATTTTTCATTAGATATTATATATAATTACATTTATTTTTAATTATTTTAAATATTAATTATAATTTTTTTTAAAAAAATCATAATAAAACATAATATTATAAATGATTTAAAATTAAAAGATATAAATATTCTTTTTTCCAATAACAAATATTAAAAAAATTAGAACTGTATGAATTTCAAATTAAAAAATCATCAAATAAAAATTGAATAAAGATAAAATAATAATAGAAAAAAGTAAAAAAATATATTAAATATGTATTTTATAAATAAATTACAATACTAAAAATTAAAAAAATTAATATAAAATTTTTATATTACTTAATAAATTAATTATATTTTAATAATTTAAAAAAAATAAGTATAAAAACAAATACAATATTAAGATATGTGTGAGAGCAGAAGAGATTTACGGAATTTCCAATTTAAAAAGTCCGATATTATAAATACTCATATTCATATCTAGTCCATATAAAATTCCTCCTTAAAATAAGAACATATGAGAATAATATATATGAAGAGGGATTCATATTTATCATTATTAATCATCCAAAATTAAAAAAAATACTAAATATGACACGTTTAGTATCTTCCCCATAATTCATTAAATAAAATTGTTTTTTCAACGTAAATTTTGTATATCTTTTATAGTTTTGTATCTTAATTTATTTATTTCACAACAAATATATGAAATAATTATGTATTATTGGTGAATGAAAAACATCTCTTTATTTAAAACAGCTAAAGAGTTAAATTCAACTCGATTTAATTTAATTTAATTTTAAGAGTATATATTAATTCATTCATGCAACGATGCATATTCTGTTTATAGGAAGCAACAAATATACGAAACAAAAAATAGCATATCATATGTATTCATCAATGTTGACATGGATATTTGTTCTTTTCTAATTTTTCTTACTTTGGAAGGTAGAAAACTATGAAGATGAATGAAAACTACATTTGCTTCACATTACATGTATATTATTTCAAAGCATGAAATATTTGTGGGATTAGAACTTTAAAGTGTGTGACTGATTCATTGGTTATAATGAGTTAAGACTTTACAACTGAAAAAATTAAGCATATCTGATTAGATCAAGAGTTTGGTTTCACACTTGGCCATTTTTATTATATTTTATAAGACAAATTTAGAAATACAGTTTTCCTTTTTCCTAAATACTTTTTTGTAACTTCTTAAATTCATCTCACCCCAAATATATTTAAAAATAGTTAATACATAAAATACAAATATTAAAGAAATGAAAAGTAAATAATATAATATTATTTACTGTAAGTGTTTGAATGGGAATTTCTCCCCCAATATAAATAATAGTCTTATGAAAAATTAAGTTGTTGATTGTCCTAATTTCTTTTATGGGTTAAGAATTAATTACACCATGTCAAAAGTAAAATTAGCCCAAAAATCTCAAGTTATTGATTTTGCCAATCAATAGCTTATAAAATTGAGCAATAAGACATTTTTAAAAAGGAAAAATAAAGCTAGTTCAAATTAAGTTATTGATCGTTCTAATCGCATCATTCTAAGGGTTAGAATATTAAGCACATTGTATACTTGGAAAGAGGAGAATGAAACAAATTCAAAGAGCTAGCGTTGTTGATTGTCCAAATCAAATTCATTTTATGGGTTAGAAAATGAAACACAGAGAAACATGAAACTAGTCCAAAATGACCTTACACTATTGATTGTTGTATTGAACCCATTTTATGGGTTAGAAAAATTAAGCATCTTAGACACTTGAAAATGAAAGTGGTCCTAAGTCCTTAAGCTATTGACTGTCCTAATCAAATCCAATTTGTGAGACTAGTCCAAAAAGACCTTAAACTATTAATTGTTACATTTGGATCCATTTTATGGTAGAAAAAAATTAAGCATCTTAGAGACTTGAAAAGAAGAAAATGAAATTGATCCACAGAACTTTATAGGATTGTACTATGAAAATCTATTTTACAGTTAGCAAATTAAGCACTTAATGAGAAAAACAAAAAATAATGGAACTGGTCCAGAAAAATAAGCTATTTATTGTTAATTAAATCAAATTTATGGTTAACGTACTACAAATTTATGGTAAACTATTAATTCTTCCTAATAATTCAAATTATCAGAAAATTAAATGAGAAGAGAAGGAAGAAATAATTTAGAAACACAATTCTTAACTTGTAAAGTTTAAAAAACTGTATGGCAACATTTAAATTGACAGTTGTTCGCTCTTCGACTGCTGGAATTTTTCCTCATTCACTTTTAAAAGACCAGAAAAAAAGTCTCAAAACTATATTTAATAATAAAAATATATAAGAAAAACAGAATTCATAGATGTGGAAATTAGTTGTTGTTATTTTAGCATAGAAGTGTTCCACCCTACTTTACTTTAAACGTGTACGGTGAAATCAATGTATAACTTGTTGATGCTCACGATATCTGTGTTTGAAGATCTTTGTAGAATTAGAGCTTCAACTCAAGTGTTTTCTTGGAAGATCTTATTAAATAAGATTTCTATCAAAACAAATTTCCAAACAACATCTGGTTTCAAGATTGTGTTCATTGCCAACAATTTAACAAATAATTTTCTCACTTCATTCCCAGAGGCAACATTACTTATTTCAATGATTGCATCTATAAATTCTTTGTCATATACCAAAAGACCTAAAACATAACAAGCTTCTTGATAACTTTTATAAGTTATTCTATTTATGGTTTTGATACTATCATATTCTATGTATCGTTTTTGAATTGACAATAAGATTCTATATTCACCAGAGCAAGGTGGAATATAAGTAAGTCTTCCAATGTTGTAACCTTGTTTTCTTGGTTTCCATTTTCTTTCTTAAGCTACCCATACAAATTTACTTGAAAATTCAGCATAAGTGATTTCTCTTCCCTCATCATAAACTTTATTATCTTCAAACCAGGCTAAGAACATTGTTTGAGTATGTTGCTATTTATTTAAAATGGACTCAAGATCACCATCATCTTTAAACATAATTGGTTCAAGATGAAATGTCAGTCTTTGAACTGCTAGCCATCTGTGATGAATGTCAAAACCAAATATTCTCCAAACAGCCTTAGACGGAGATAAGTATCTACAATCATAGTATCTTTTTATTTCATCAATGATTGTGGTCAAATCTTTAGAATTTTTGTTAGTATTGAATGTGGCTCTGTCTGCGCCCTTGTTGACATATTTGAACAAATACTTTATAGAATTTGACTTATTGTAATATTCAGTATTGACATGTGCTTGATATCTCATGAGAAGTTTCAGAATATAAGGAACAACACTCTTGTTATCTACTTCTACTCCATTTTTTACAATCTTTATACCATCATCTCTTCTTCAATAACATGGATAGCCATCTTCATCAATGTTGGTTGAAACTTTAAATTTCTTAGGATAGTATTTAGAACATCTACCTACATTCATGCAAGGTGAATTGAATCTAACAGTTCCACATGGACCATGAATCATATACATTTGAACCATGTTCGAAAGTTTAGGTTACAAATCTGGATGAGGAATTTCATCAGAGATGACTTTATCAATGTCACTTGGATTTTGCAATCTGTTTTCACCATCTGACTACAATAGTATATGAGAATGTGGAAGTCCTTTTTTTTTGAAATTCCACTGTATACATTCCTGACAACATAAAAACAAATTGCATAAAAAACACTTATCTTTCATAATCAATATTTCATTTCATAATATACAAATAAGCATTTTACTAACCTACATTCACTTTGCCAAAAAAAAATTATTCTTCTTGAAATTTATCATCATTTAATCCAGTTTCATTTTGAATATCCTAAAAATAATATTTGGTCTATCGGAAGCTGCTAACCCTTTTTGGAGAAGCAAGTCATGTATTTCATCCCATTTAACATTACATGTAATGGTTATAAACAAATCAGGGTAACCAAATGTCTTACATCTTGACAATTATTAAACATGTATCTCATACTACCTATAAATGAAGCAGGTAGTACAAGTGCTTTCCAATTGATGCAGGATTAGTCTCTCCTCTGTTAATTGCCTCTTGCAATCCATTAAGAATATCACATCGAATTAATTTCTTATTAGCTCTAATAAAAGACATTCTTTGAGCTTCAATCATAGTATAACAATCAACAACAAATTATTGGAACAGTCTACGTGCAAACACAATGTTACCAAACTCAACAACTCGTTCTTGAATTCGAAAAGTAACAAACTCCCTTTAAGAAATACGAACTCTTTTAAGATTTTCATTATTATTGTGAGATTGGCTTATTACAATATCTTCTTGATAACCATCTTCTCTCCATATGGAAACAATATGGGATATTGAAGAGGAATGAATGCAGTATGTGTTTCATGCAATCTTAACAGCTAACCAGAACTTTTTTTAACAATTATATCCCTTCTTACATCCAAGTTACTAAAATCACCAACTATCAATGCAGCAACCTCATTAGATGAAAGTGTATTGTAAACTCTAGCATCCTCTCCACGATGATGAAATAGTCGCAAACTTAAATCTGAGACTACATCATGCTCTAAGAAATCTCCAACTCTTCTAAATGACTGAGCCAACACATTGAATTTATCAATCATTTTGGTTAGATCAGCAACCAAAGAACTATCAATTGATGTATTATTTAACCTGTAACTAAATGACAAAATACGTTCAATTAAAAATAAAGTTAATGAAATGAAATTGACTCAAATTAATAACAAAGAAATATATGTACGCATACCCAAAGTGGCTACTTCTATTTGCTATCTCATTTTGAGTTCTATAAATATAAATTTGTGTAAATTTTGGAACTAATCCATTATCTGGTAACAAACTTCCAATGCAGTGATAATTTTGACCGTGAAGAAAGAATTGAGGAGGACCATTCCCATCATTAATAGAAGATTCAATCTTACCACCAATGGAAGTAAATGAGAACATGTTATTATATATTCTCATGTTTTCTAAAAATGAGTACTTCTAGTATCTTCACCATGTGATAAACTTTCAAGTAATCGTGGAGGTTTAGCTAATAACAGAAAAGTTGCAATTTTCCCTTTTGACAGCATATAGAGAAATCAACTTCCTTTAATCATTTTAATTTTTCAACTCTCTCTTTATACCAAACTTTAGCCAAACAATGTTTACATTGTACAGAGGGTTTTCCGAAATTGACTTGTTCTAAATTTAAAGTTAAGTTAATAATCACATAAATTTCTAAGATTGTTATAAAAAGAAAATGAAATAATAAAAAAAGATTGATATATAGTTTGTATGTCCTCTAAAAAATAAAATGTAATGAAAACAACATGTCACATAAACTTATTATTGCAAAGAATAGTAACAAATAAATTACAAAAATATTCTAAAAATTATTACATAAAGTAATACACTTTACTATCATTTTCTTGTTTTAGAAATTTATTCCAATTTCTTCTTAATTGATTGAATGGTGTGTTGAGGATACCACACATTTTTTTACTAGAAAGAGGTGGACATTTGTTTACAATTATTGTAGTAGTAGAGGATAAAACTGTACTTGTGTTCGGATCAAATTGGAAAACCTGCTGACCTATGTATTAAACACATTGAAAAAAAATGTTTAGTAATTAACAATGACTAACATTAAGTATTCAAAAATTTTATAATGCTAAATAATAAAAAAGTTGAGTTATGGTAAAAATAAATGCAATGTATGCTATTTTAAGGTTTGTAGATTTGTATATAACTAAAAATTTTATGTCAATTTAGAACATATGACAACTATACATTTTGAAAATTGTTTGAACCCACCAAAAACCAAGTCTGAAGATGGATATCGTAATTCACAATTGTTGTTGCTATCATTGTTGGATTGATTTTCATCTGAAAAAATTATATTTATTTCATATTGGACCTTTATTTTTACTTTCATTATTATAATTATAATTTTAGAAAACAAACATACCTATGAAGTTCGGTAAGTTAGTATTAATGTTTTCCTTATTTTGTGTATGTGTGAACTTCTTATTAACAATTGACATGTTGGAATGATTAGAAGATGTAGTCAATATTGATGAACTCAAAGTAAGGTTAGTAGGATTTGGAGTTGAAACAGATTGAAGACATCGCATCTGAGTATCTGCAACATAATATGATTGCTATATTATATCTCTCTCAATATGAGTAGATATATAACAATAGAAGTATCTGCCATCAAAGACATTTCAATGTATTTCTTTTTAACTTTTCTTGTTTAAATCATATTCCTTTTAACAGTTACATTTTTTAATACAAAGAACACATACCTGGTGTTGATGGAGATGACGAACGATTATCCTAATTTTGGGTTGAAATAGATTGAAGACATTGTATTTTTATATACGCAAATAAAACATTGTTAGAATAACTAACTTGTCAATATCAGTCTAAATAAATGAATACAATCATTCCAAACAAATTATTTCATACTTACCATATCTTAACTCGGTCAATGGTTTTCTATGTTTAATTTGAATTGTCTTAATGGCATGTTAAATTATTTTCATCTGAAACAAAGCAAATACATCTTAACATGGTATATTGTTAATATTATTGTCATATTTTTTCAAAATAAAATAGTACAAAAACTCAACAGAATATTATTATATTTCAAGTAAACAATTTGGTTGAGTATCATTTTACTTGTATCTGTGTCAATTTTCTTTTACTTAAATTTTGTACTCTTTGAAAACTTGAAAGATAGAGCACGTTGGTGGAAATGATGAAGTAGTAAGTTCAATTTGTGTTGAAAAAAATTGAACAAAATGCGTATCAATAGTATTTGCAGTAGATGCAGCAATGTTACGCTATGTTTTTTATTATTAATCCAAAACAAAAATATTGATAGGAATTTACGTCTTACCTCTTTGTGTGTCAATGACATTACTCTGAACTATTGGATTATTAGAATATTGTGAAGATGCAACTAGTGTTGATGGATATAAGGAAACAACAGATTGAATTTCTGATGAAGCTGTTACAAATTTTTTTAACCCTATAGATGTCAACAAATAAATAATGTGTTCCTACCATTTCTATTGAAGCAATTTCCATGTACAATAAGAAAAAGTATACAAAGAATGATAATAACTTTGAAATGTGCATACATGAATCAAAACTCTTATATTAAGTTTCAAAATTAGAAAAATAAAAATCAATAACAAAAATAATTTGACCTCTGAAATGATATAATTTCATGGATTTTGTATGACTTTCTCTCTTAGAATCATCTTCCTCTTTGATCTTGAGTGTTTTGTATTATTAGGTCCATGGCTAATAACTGGTTTATGGAGAGGTAGCTTATTTTGTGCTTGTGACAAATAGATGTATGCAATCCAACTTCCAGAGGAAAAAGTTTGTAGCAGTTTTTTTGTTTATGTTGACAAAAATAGATAAATTGTATTATGCTTTATAGTATGAACATAAATGTTTCTTTTTTGGTGTAAAAAACTATTTGCTACTTAATAAAGAACATTATAACATTCTTTGTTTTTCTTCTAAGTCTTCTTTCCTCTCTATCTTCTCTATCCCTTATGATAAAGGAAAATGATAAATACCCCACTTCCTTCCAACTTCCACCTTATACAAACAATTCTTAGCATACTTTTTTTCTTTTTTTCTCCACTTGTTCGCCTTAAAAGTCTCTACCTTTTACTCCTTCTATTCCCAACTTCACTTCTCTTACTTGCCATATTATAGCCTAACATAAAGCTTACACCCTCCCTTCTACTCTTGACTTTTGCTTTGGTGTTAACCACCATCACTGCATCAGATCCTGATCCTCTTCAAGGCCTCTGTGACGTTGACCTTGCCTTAGGTTCTACTTTTGCATCAAACTCTTCCTTTCATCTTGTATTGTACAAAAATCGCAGGATGCATTCTCCTAGACCTACCAACTGCTTTAATTTTGCTTTTTGATGAAAAGTTCCTCATATATTAACTTTTCCTTTCCCCTCACCCGTGGCTACAATTAAACACCTTATAAAAAATCACACTAGTATTATCTTATCACCACCCGATCTATAACGTCAAATATTAATCTTATCAAGGGTTAAATATGGTTTTAATCCTTGAATTATTTGTCAAAATTGTGTTTCGTCCCTGAGACAAACTTTGGACTTATTTCATCTTTATGTTTTTATAAACTCGTGTAAATGATTCTTGATGATGTGTCATAATTCCTTTTTATTTCTTTATTTTCCTTCTTCATAGTTTCCTACTCCACTATCATTCGTTTCTTAAGTTTCTTTCACTACTTTTCGTTCCATTTCCTCTCATTTTTTTTCCTTAAAGATGTTTTTATTTGTCATCGAGGATCATTTACACCTGTTTATAAAGTATAAGGACAAAATAGGTCCAAAGTTTACTCTAGAAACGAAACACAGTTTTGACAAATAGTTCAAGGACTAACAACATATTCAACCATCTTATCAATAATAGTAAACATATAAACTTTTAGGATAAAATTTAAAACATCTACTTTCTTTCATATAATTAATAATATTATAAATGAGATATTACTATAAATTTTTATAATTAAAATTTAATTTTAATTTACATCAATAAATATTTTAAATATTATATTAATATTCTGTTTAAAAACAATATTTTATAATTAATTTTGTAATTTTTTCTTAAATACTCTTTTGTAAACTATAAAATTATAAAAGATCGAATACAAATTTTTAAATAAAAGTTGATCCGTAAATTAAGTATGTTTTTTCTATTTTTTATAATATCACATGTTCATTTAAAATATTTTATTCAATAAATTAAATTTAAAACATTTTGTATATTTTTGTTAAAAATGATTAAATTAATTAAATATTAATGTGATTAAATTAAAAATACTCACCTAGGTGTGTTTTTCTATTTTTTTAATAAAATTGTAATATATTTATTATGTTATTTTATTATTAATATATATATAATTTATGTTTTATGAAATAAAATTTTAAGTAATTCTTAATATCAATAAAAAATGTATAATTATCTATCTAAAATTAATTTTAAGTACTAATTTTTGAAGATAAATTTTTATAAAATTGATTTAAATTTTTAATAAATAATTACAAATATATTATTTATATAAAAGCTACTCAAATTTTTTCTCAAAAATTATTCTGTAAAATATTTACTGTAGTAAGTTAAATATAAATATTTTTATTTAATTCTTAAAAAATAAGTTAATATTTGTAACAATAATCTATTTTTAACTCACCCAATCCTTTTATTAATGAAATAGTAATTTTCTTTCTTTATATATATTATTATACTACATATAATTTAATAAACAAATATTGATTGTATAATAAAATTAATTAAATTAATATTATTTTTATAAATTTAATTAAACATATTTTTATATGTTATTTTTAAAAAAAATTCCAATTTCTTCATTATAAAAATCATAAAAATATGGATTAAAATTCTTGTAAAAACATATATTTTGAACATAATAATTTAAGAATCTTTCAAAAATTAAATGAAAATAATTTTTTTATAAATTTTAATTTTATATAAAGTATTATTTTCTTATATTAAGTTATTAACAACATTACAATCAAGATATTAATTTTAATATTTAAAAATAATAATTTTATTAATAATTAACCAATTTTATAGACAAAATAGAACAACAATTATTAATTATATAAAAAAATAGAAAATATAAACAAAGAAGAAAAATATATAAAAATATAAAAATTATAAATTTTTATTTTTTAAAATATTTTTTAAACTTTTATAATTTAAATAATCATCTCTTTGTTATAAATTTTTATAATTTTAATTTTGTAAATTCTTGATTCAAACTATATTTTTTATAATAAAATATTTCAAAAAAATTTCTAAAAATGAATTCCTTCTACAAATATATTCATTCAAATAATAAGATTTGATTTTTTTTATTTTCTTAATAAGCATCAATATAACATCCAGTTTAATGAATAATTTACATATTAAGAGTTTGATAGTTATTGTTGTACATTTATAGAAATCTCACCCTAAACAACAACCAAACTCAAATTCTTAAACTAAAATTATTCATAATTAGAGTCACATCCTCTCAATACACAATGAATCAAAATCATCATCTTGGTAAGTTTAAACTAAAATTATTCATAATTAGAGTCACATCCTCCTTAATACACAATGAATCAAAATCAGGTAAGTTTAATATCTAAAGTCATAACAAAGAAATTCTTGTTTTGAAGATCTACTATCATATACATCATTTGTTATTAAAACATTATGTTTTACTCCAATTCTTATATCTTATTGTCTATCTCATCAAGTGCACCTAAGTTAAAAAAAACAGTTAGCAAATAAATTATGATATCTATCTGACATATTTTTCCTATATAGTAAGAAATTAGTAAAATAATAGATCAAAGGATGTTCTTTGAAATGATAGAGTTTAACATAGTATAGAACTTATTTTCCTCTAAATTAAGGCATAAACATCATAAAATAATGGAATAATTTCATTTATTTAGAATGAAAATATTCACAATCAAACCTACAAGGAGCAACAATTCAATTAGAAAAATACAACAATTGATTCCTTGAGAGAGATTAGTTAAGTTCATCAATGTATTATTTTGATCAAGAAAAAAACTTGACAAAATATAAAATGTTTTATTCATGTTTTCTTATAAATAAAAGTAGTTTTAATTACAGAGCATGGATTCCATTCATTTATCTGGAATGGAACAATTAGATCCAACAACAAGTCATCTGGTGTCATCCTATCTAGAATGTTTGGAAGAGTCTCTCTAGTGGCCTTGACCTTATGGTGTGTTAAATAATGACGGTAGTGTAAAAACCAAGAGGGGGGGTGAATTGGGTTTTTAAAGAAATTTTCTCTTTCAAATAAATTTTCCAGGTTTTGAAAAACTTTCAAAAACTTGGATGTGAATTTTTCCAATCCTTTGATTAACGCTGTTGGGATTACCAATTGTAATAATGATCCACAATTAAAAGATAAAGAGAAAGAGAAAGAACACAGAGATTTATACTGGTTCGGATTAAGCCAATCCTACATCCAGTTCCCAACCACCACAAATCTGTGATGATTTTCTCCACTATCTTTAATTGAAATTACAAACACCAATTCATGCGATAACAAATAAAGATAAACGGAAACACCTCCTCAAACACACTAAGGATGAAACACCTCCCCAGACACACTGAGGATGAAACCCACCTCTCTTGACACACAAGAGATGAAACACCTCCCTTAGAACAAATCCAATGGATGAATTTTCCCTTTACAGAAAACAGTAAAAGAATACACCTGAAATGTGCTGGATAGAAAGCTTGAGCACAATGATCACCACTTCCAAAGACTTGATCAAACTGAAGAGAGCAGGAAAGCGGCTTTGAAAAAGCTAAGGCGCAGAAACACTTTGAATATTTTGTGTTTGTTCAAATGTGTTAAACCTAAGACATTCTCTTTCATTTTATAATTCGAAAATGCTCCAAAGTTTCCATTCTTAGGTTGATTTAGAATTAATTTCGCAAAAACGACTCATTTAATCGATTATATTAAAAGCTTAATCGATTATATCATGTTTAAAAACTGGAAAACAAATATCGTCTGATTTAATCGATTAGATTAAGGCCATAATCGATTATATTAACCCAGAATCAATATAATCGATTATCAAAAACACTTAATCGATTATTTTGTTCGTTAAACATTTTTAATTCAAATTTTAAGTTGAATAATCGATTATCTACGTATGGTAATCGATTAAAAGCGTAGAAAAACGTTTTTGCGAGAAAACACCTTGCTCTCTTGTTCGGGAAGGTCTTGAATGGGATTTATGACTTACTCTTTTTATCCAACACCCAAAACAGAACCTTCTACCTTTGATCCTTCAGCTCTTTGAGAAAATCTTCATCAATCTTCTTTCTTGAAAGCTTTGAATGCTCTTTATGCCTTTCCTTTCCTATCAAGCAACCTTCCTTTGTGAGATGGCACAAGTCTTTAT
This sequence comes from Lablab purpureus, assembly GCA_030347555.1. Lineage (NCBI taxonomy): Eukaryota > Viridiplantae > Streptophyta > Magnoliopsida > Fabales > Fabaceae > Lablab > Lablab purpureus. Next base: position 20,885,242 of record CM059257.1, on the reverse strand, counting down.
GTTGATTGAAACTTTCTAAAAAACTTCATCATCAAAACTGTAGGTCTTCATAAAACTCTGGACTTGGAATATGCCAACAATCTCCCCCTTTTTGATGATGATAAAAAGAAACCTAGCGACTTGTGATAATATCCTGAAAATCTTGAAAATAATGTATGGATATTTCCATCATAAATATTAGTCCACAAAGGAAATAAAATAGGCAGTCATATAGCATTTAAGTTTCAATTTGAATTTTGAAAAAGAGATTTCAAGGAATTAATGAGAGGAAATTATTTCTAAAAACTCCCCCTTAAACTATGCTCTTAATTGTTTAAGCTGGCACTTATTTGAATTATTTCCTAAAGTTCCCCTTGAAATTAATTTTCTTAAAAGCTATATTAACTAGACAGATTTTCAATCAAGATAAATATTTTCTCCCCCTTTATTTTTATCATTTTCAAAAAGATTACATTTTCAGAGATAATTACAGCAGAAGCAAATTAATACACAGAAAATAATAGAGAGAAAAAAAATAGCAGCTGGAAAATAATGAAGAACAAGCTAAGGACAAGTGAACTTGTAGCCTATTCAGTTTCTTCACTATCTTCTTCATCTTCCTCATTATGGGCTGGCTGTTTGCCTCTTGAGGATGTTGTATTATCTTCTTCAGGAGATATTTCTTCAATGTTCATCTTTCTTTCAACTCTATACATTCTTCTATTGAGTCTTGAAAGTTGATGAGAAAGGCCTTGAAATTCCTTGGAGTGAAGATTCATCATAGAATCCATTCTTGATATGAGAAGCTCCTCCACTGATCCTGGTTGAGGTTGAAATTGGGGTGGAGGTTGAGGTTGGTCTTCATCATCTTCTTCCATGGCAGTAGCTCCTTCATCTCTTTGGGTAAACCTGTTGCCTTGTTCTATGAGGCCCATATGCCTTAGAACATTTTTGCCAATTTTGCTATTGCTTAGCAAAATTTGTTTATTCTCCCCTTCAAGATCAACACCTTTGTATTCTAGAATCTTAGAAACAAACACAGCATAGGGTAATGCAAAAGAGGAAAGCCTAATGGCTTTAAACATATTATCAAGGATAATTGAGGGCCAATCTATGCTCACATTATTAAGGAATCCATACATTAGAAGGATGTCTTCCTTAGTAAGTTGGGCATGATTAGTGCCTCTTGCAACTAAAATCCAAACAATAACATAATGCAACATTCTTTCATTTAACTTTACATTACCAACTTTATACAAGTTCTCAACTTGTAGGTTAGGATCCTTGCAGAATTTTCTGAATTCTACCAACTTGTTGAAGTCCTCAAAGCCATATGTGATGTTGATGCCTTGAGTTGAGAGACCAGCTACATTGTTCCACAAATCTTCATCAAAGAAGATCCTTACACCTTTCACTTTAGTGCTTGGGCTGGCTGTCCTTGATGTCAAGTTCATGTAGAACACTCTAACCAAATCTGGGTAGAATGCCCCTTCCATCTCCACAAATTTTTGTAGTCCACTTCCTACTAAAAATTCCTGAAATTGAAAACCATGAGATCTAAAAAATTCACAAGATAAGAATTTAGGGGTAAGAATTTTTCTATCCTTCCACTTGTTAACAAAGCCAATTTGCAGATCCTCATCTGAAATCCAACCAGCTAGAGTTGGAGGTCTCCTTTCTTGAGAAGTCATTGGCTCCTTGCCCCTTCTCCTTGATGGCATCTTCCTTCTCCTTTGATCAGCCATTGTGGTGATATAAAAGACAAGAGAAATTGCACAACAAGATAATGGAATAACAGAGACAGCACAGAGAATTAAAATTCGCACAAGACAGCAAATAACAGCAGAAACAACAAGAGTGAGAGAGAGAGTGAGTGAGTCACTTTGATTCTCAAACCAGTTATTTATAGAATGAAATCCGGGTCATAAAACGTTGATTTAATGAAAATATATCCGTTGGGAACGAATATAGCCGTTTAAAAAAGACAAAACACGTGAAAACATGGCCAACGTTCGAAAATCAGAGTTGCAGAAAAACACAGAACGATGCATTTAATCGATTATATTCTCATTTAATCGATTATTTACCTTCAAAAATTTTCCAGAAAACGAAAACCCAGAAATTTAATCGATTATGTGCATTCCTTAATCGATTAAATTGCTCCCCAGCGATTTAATCGATTATGTCTAAGCTGAATCGATTATATTTTAAAACATTTTCACAAACACCGCGTTTAATCGATTAACACACGAAACCTAATCGATTAAATACGTAAATTTTTGTAAAACGCTGAAAATCAACAACAATACTTACCTGGATCCTTTCTAAGCTCATAAAATCTTACTTGAGATAAAAGATTTGTAAATATGCCAACTCGTTGGTGTTTTTGCCTTCCTTCATAAACTTAATCACTTGTTATCTCATTACCAAAAAGGCTTTTTGAAAGAGGAACCAGCCTGCAATACAAACAAGAAAAATTCTGGTCCCCTAAAATCACTTATTAGGGTCCTCATGGGTTAGAAACAAATTTTCCTTTGGAAACCCATTTGTATTTCCCATTAGGAACACTAAAACGTTTAATATTGCATCTATTAACAGAATGACCTTTATGCATACAATAAAAACATGTAGGAACATTTGTTCTTCTTGAGAAATATGCATTTTTATAAACTTTCTTTGTAGAAATGTTTTGTTTAAAGGAATTAGAATTTTCAAAAACCTTATTTGAATTAGACGATTCTCCTTTCACAAAAATAGTTTTAGTAGGTTTATGATTATACCTGAAATTATAACCAAGACCTGCTTTTTCATATAAACCTTTTTTCACTTTCAAAACATTGTTTAAATTATTATTGCCCATCGTGATTTTTGAAAGAGATGTTTCAAGATAAGAAACCTTGTTAGCAAGAACACTACAATTTTCGCAAATAGGAATTTTGGTTTTGCATTTGCAAGGAATTTTTGTTGTTTCCAAATCATCTTTCAAAACCTTGTTTTCTTCTTCCAAGTCAATAATTTTCTTTTCAAGAACTTTATAATCATTTTTCAATTTATTGTAAACCGAAGAAAGCTTTTCAGATTTTTTACAAAGATTGAGAAATTCTTCAAGCAATTCATCATAATCATTAGGGAGATCAAAATCGCTTACCTCACTGCAAGTGGATTCCACATCATCATCTGCCATGAGACAAATGTTTGCTTCCTCTTCTGATTCACTTGAACCTTCAGAAGAACTCACTTCATTGTCGTCCCAAGCGATATATGCTTTCTTCTTCTTTTTGAAGAACTTCTTGCTTTTCTTTTCCCTTTCTTCAGGTTTCTTGGAATTTGGGCAATCTTCTCTCATGTGCCCCTTTTTGCCACAACCATAACATTTATAATTATCGTTAGAATTTGAATTTTCAAATTTCTTACCTTTCTTATGGTTGCCTTTCTTCTTGATGAACTTTTTGTATTTCTTTACAAATTCCTTAAGATCATCGTCTTCTGAATCATCAGTATCGCTGCTCTCCTCTTTAATGGATTGAACCTTTAAAGCAATACCTTTTCTTTTAACGTCCTCTTCTTCACTGTTGAAGCGACCTAGCTCCATTTCATGTTCTCTGAGCTTCCCGAAGAGAGTTGTCATGTTCATGTTTGACAGGTTCTTTGATTCCGTGATGGCCGTCACTTTAGGTTGCCAAGTCCTGTCCAAAGATTTCAAAATTTTGACATTTAATTCTTCAGTATCGAATTTCTTACCTAACGCCTTGAGATTATTTACGATGTGAGTAAATCTCTTTTGTACGTCGCATATGGTTTCTCCTTTGCTCATACGAAACATTTCATATTCCTGAATCAAGGTGTTATTCCTTGATCGTTTCACTTCTTTCGTTCCTTCATGTGTGACTTCTAGAGTGTCCCACATCTCCTTTGCAGTAGTGCAATCTGATAACCTGTAAAACTCATCAATGGTTAAGGCAGATGCTATCATATTACATGCCCTTATGTCACATTGATTCTGGTTGTATTCTTCCTTGCTCCAATTTGCTTTGTTCTTAGGTACCTGCGCTTCTTCAACAACAACCATAGGAATAAATGGACCATCTACAACAGCATCCCAAACGCCTTGATCATTAGACCTTAGAAAAATTTCCATCCTCTTTTTCCAAAAAGGATAGTTTTCACCTGTAAAAAGTGGTGGTCTATAGATAGATGCACCTTCAGCAAAAGTTTGGTTCTTGTCTGCCATAAGGATCTTGTTTTTGAATAACTTTCAAAAAACCAGCTCTTATACCAATTGTTAAATAATGAAAGCAGTGTAAAAACCAAGAGGGGGGTGAATTGGGTTTTTAAAGAAATTTTCTCTTTCAAATAAATTTTTCAGGTTTTGAAAAACTTTCAAAAACTTGGATGTGAATTTTTCCAATCCTTTGATTAACGCTGTTGGGATTAGCAATTGTAATAATGATCCACAATTAAAAGATAAAGAGAAAGAGAAAGAACACAGAGATTTATACTGGTTCGGTACATCCAGTTCCCAACCACCACAAATCTGTGATGACTTTCCCCACTATCTTTAATTGAAATTACAAACACCAATTCATACAATAACAAATAAAGATAAACGGAAACACCTCCTTAGACACACTAAGGATGAAACACCTCCCCAGACACACTGAAAGATGAAACCCACCTCTCTTGACACACAAGACATGAAACACCTCCCTTAGAACAGATCCAAGGGATGAATTTTTCCTTTACAGAAAACAGTAAAAGAATACACCTGAAATGTGCTGGATAGAAAGCTTGAGCACAATGATCACCACTTCCAAAGACTTGATCAAACTGAAGAGAAGCAGGAAAGCGGCTTTGAAAAAGCTAAGGCGTAGAAACACTTTGAATATTTTGTGTTTGTTCAGATGTGTTAAACCTAAGACATTCTCTTTCATTTTATAATTCGAAAATGCTCCAAAGTTTCCATTCTTAGGTTGATTTAGAATTAATTTCGCAAAAACGACTCATTTAATTGATTATATTAAAAGCTTAATCGATTATATCATGTTTAAAAACTGGAAAACAAATATCGTCTAATTTAATCGATTAGATTAAGGCCATAATCGATTATATTAACCCAGAATCAATATAATCGATTATCAAAAACACTTAATCGATTATTTTGTTCGTTAAACATTTTTAATTTAAATTTTAAGTTGAATAATCGATTATCTACGTATGGTAATCGATTAAAAGCGTAGAAAAACGTTTTTGCGAGAAAACACCTTGCTCTCTTGTTTGGGAAGGTCTTGAATGGGATTGATGACTTACTCTTTTTATCCAACACCCAAAACAGAACCTTCTACCTTTGATCCTTCAGCTCTTTGAGAAAATCTTCATCAATCTTCTTTCTTGAAAGCTTTGAATGCTCTTTATGGCTTTCCTTTCCTATCAAGCAACCTTCCTTTATGAGATGGCACAAGTCTTTATGTTGATTGAAACTTTCTAAAAAACTTCATCATTAAAATTGTAGGTCTTCATAAAACTCTGGACTTGGAATGTGCCAACATGGTGGAGATTCCAAACTTTCACGCATCCTACACAAAGTTGAAAGATATGAGATTTCGTATTTACATAATATTGAAGTAATCATATAAAACAATGAATGACTTATTAAATATATATTTTTTAAGATCCATTAGTTGTTCACATTGATCATTATATTTTATCTAGGTACAATCAATACAGTTTTAGACATATACCTTATCTAAAGCTTAGAAAAAAAACAGAAAAACCTGTTACTATAAAAAAATATAACATTAACAAAAAATTAAAACCAATTATCAACAATCCTTATCCTGAAATTTTTTCCCTTCCCAAATTGAACGATAACCACAGATTGTTGAACTTTGTCAAAGGCAAGAAAGGCATTGAGATCATTAACATATGATCTGAACAAACAAGTGATCCTTAAATGCCTTACAAGAATGAACTTCAGTATACACATAAATCAATAGACAGATAATATAACATCCTTTATTTTATGAGTAATTGGAATACATTATCTTTCATTTAGAATTAAATAAACAATTAAATTTGGCCACTTTTGTGACAGACAAATTCATCTTACTTTTAGTTCTAAACAAATATAATACTTGCATATGCCATTAACCATACATAACACTTTTAATTTGGAATTAAATAAACATTCAAATTTGACTACTTTGGTGACTAACAAAGTGACTAACAAATTCATCCTAATTTTAATTTTCAAATAAATATATTTACTGTTATTAACCATACATAACATTCTTAGTTGAGTAAACATTTACATCCATTATCTCTCATCAACTTCTATAATTAATTTTTTTAATTAAATTAAAATTTAATTTTGTATGCATTGTTGAAAAACTACAACAAAATTAATTCATACCTAATAATTTTGTGGCACCTTATGGCAACCCAAAATTTCAATTTATCTTATAATTGCATTCTTTCTTTCCATTGAAGACATACACTCATGGGTGAAATTTACAATATGAATGTGATCATTATGGTAACCAAATTCATAAATTAAAATAATCACATAATCCCAACAATTGGTTACCCATAATTATTCAATATTATTACATAAAATAAACATCAAAATATATGTTTATGTACTTCTTTGTCACAAAAATTCATCATGTCAAAGGTCCAATACATTAACATTTCACCTACACTCACTCAAAATTTCAATGAAATTGACATTTGTGCATACTACATTTTCTCTCCACAAAGCAAACAATAATAAAAAACATGACATATTCTCATGTGTAGTAGAATTAAAATTAAATGGAAATTATGTAGAATATAAAACATCAACTAAATAAAATTTCCAAATTTTTTAATTAGGATTCATACAATTTAAGGAAAAATATAAAAGGAGAATTATATAATTACACAAATTGGTTCTAATACCACATGTAATAAAAAATGATTTTATTATAATAACATAAAATAGAAAACCCATATAAGATCTTGAAATCAATAATTCTCACATCTATTAAAGGAAGAATATGTATACATTTCTTTTGTAGGAGATTATTGTTCAATGCTCTGGATATTCAATCAAATTAATGACAAACCAAGATTTTACTCCCTTTAGCTCTCTATTCTACGATTTTCCTTTATTGATGAATGAAGACAACAGAGAAACGTACATACTTTCCAGATAATGAACCTTGTTTCTATAGTAGTTGTTTTTATATAGATATAAAAACACTACTATTCTGCTAGGCCATCAAATAGCAATCATCATCAGAAAACTACTCCTCACTAGTCTAATTACTGTTTTATCCTTTATTAGTAATTTATTTACTTATTGGTCCTTTTAATTAACAAGTCACGTGTCTCTCACATGAGACATAAATTCTTATAGAATATACCAAAATAAACTATTTGCTAAATCATTTTTTACGCATTCTATTATGAAAAACCTACTCTTGAAACTCTTAGAAAAGTTGGTAATGATAGAAAAAATACCACCGTATGAAACATCATTAGATATAAGGTCTATGTTTCAATCGGTAAAAACACACAAAATTGTTGACTATAAGGTTGTTTTAGTTTACATGGGCATTTTTTGAGTTATCAACAACATTGTGGAACAAACAATAAAGTCTCTTCAAGTTTGGGTTTGACTCACTATAGGGATCTTGTTTAGTTGTGCTATGGGTTTTATGTTCTGCTAACACTTGTTTCACGGTGAGTTATGTGTATGGTCTACTCTTCGGGATATTTGTTTGGATGAATGGAGTCTCCTCTATTGGTTTAAGATTACCCTATGGAACAATAGTATATGTTTTGTGATTTTGTATATAGGGTGGTGCAGATAATATCTGCAATTTTTGTATCTACACTTTTTTCTCCTTCTGTCTATATAGAGCACTCCTCTTGTTCTTATTAATATTTTTTTGTTAGTCGAAAAATATAGCTAATGCAAAATTCATGATATAAAATTAAGAAAACCTTTTAAAAAATCAACTATTTAGATAGAGTTAACTCGAACCAACATTGAAAATGGTTAATATTTTGACATTCAAGATCGATAAAAGAAAGAAAAAACATCTACATCATTAAAAAATTAAACATATATAAAGTTGAAATTATCACCATGGCTGGATTCTAGTAATATCCTATCACTAATCAAACAATGATATTTAATTTTTATTTAAAACAATACTAAAATGTAAAATATATAAGTCTTACATTTTTAATTTTTATTACTAGATTTAGTAATATTCCTTCACTAGTAGAAAAGAGGTTTTTCACGTCACAAGATTTATGTCTCACCAACAAAGTCCCGATGTAGCTAAAAACGTAGTGACATTTTTGTAATTATAAAGAATTATTTTACGTCAGAGCATATATGCCCCGACGTAGAGTTCAAAGTTTACATCGGAACTTACATAGTCCCAACATAAATTTTGAACTATACGTTAGAGCTCATATGCTTTGATGTAAAGCTTCTTAAACCCTTGCCCAAATCCCTTTCTTCTTTGCATGCGCGACGGAAAAAGATGAGTTTTCTCCCTCCTCTCTTTGTTCCTAGTGGTGGAAAGGCTTCTAGGGTGCTCTGGTGTTGCTTTGACATTGGTGCTTCCATTCTTGTGTGTCATTTGCTATGGGAAGCTATTTTGTCCATTTCATTTTTGTTTTAGGGAATACACTGTGGGATTGAGGTTGGTGCTCTATATCCATATTTTGTTGTTGAAATAAGGTCCCTGATTGTTTTTGGGGATCTTAGTCACAGTAATGCACGAATATCTCTGGCGAATTGTTGTTGGTGAATGTTGATTGTTTAGGATTATTTTTGTATTTTGTTTTTTTTTTAAATTAGTTTTTTAATTTATATGTTCATTTTTGTTTTCTGTTTAGAAATTAGTTTTTGAAATTAAAAAAAATTAATGTTTGTGCACCATGTGAAAATTAAAATGTATTGAATAGGTTTTGTTGATGTACTTGTTGTAGTAATTGAATTGATGCTTGTATTCTTTTTATGAACATATTGAGAAAACCTTTAGTCTCCGTTTGAGATTTAGTATAAATAATTAAACATTAATTATTTGCATTACATCTTGAACTGTCCAATTTGAGAGTTTGGAAAAATAACTTTTTCATAATATGTTAATACATACACATGCTTGCAAAAATTTTACGAACACATTGAGTGAACCTTATTTCCCGTTTGAAATTTAGTCTAAATAATTAAGCATTAATTATTTGTATTTAATCTTGAATTGTTTGATCGGACAGTTTGGGAAAAGTATTTTTCATAATTTGTTAATATGTACACATTTTAGTCTAACCTTACATTTGGTATTATTTCGGTTCAGATCATTTTATGTTGTTCTCCATGTGCATAATTTACTGTGGTGTGTTTTTTGTCACCACTTTCATTTCGTGTACTTTGGAGACCAATGCAAAATGCTACCGAAATTTTATGAAATGTAAGATAATAGACTTGGTTTGTATGCATTAATGAATTATGAGAAATGTTTTCCTGAAGGGGTAGGGCCCCACCTTCAATTACAAAAATGAGAATCACATTGTATGGTCGATGATGAAGTTTATACCCTACGTAGTTACAAACCAAAATTGGATGAATGCATGTCGAGTTAGTGCAGACTACAAAAAGGGAATTGACGAGTTCTTACAATTTTCTCGTGAGAATGGAAATGTTGTGAAAGGGGCATATTACTGTCCAACATTCGTTGCATGAATCAGCTTCGTCGGCAAGTTGATGAGATACGTGACCACTTGTTTGTGTTTGGTATTATGAAGAGTTATACAGTGTGGACATGGCATGGAGAAATATTAGACATGCAAACTATGTCAACAATAGAAAATTTTTGAAAAAATGATGGATGATAATTTGGAGGAGATGATACATCATGTTGGGGAAGAAAATTTTGGAAGAGCACATGTGTATGATTCTTTGAAGTCTGATTTCGAGCAACAGTTGTACCCAGGCTGCAGTAACTTTACAAGATTATCAACAACTTTAAAATTGTTCAGTTTAAAGGCAAGAAATGGATGGATTGATAAAAGATTCACAGAATTGTTGGAGTTATTGAAGGAAATGCTTCCAGAACAAAGCACGTTACCTAATATAACTATGAAGCAAAAACTATATTATGTCCAATGGGCTTGGAGTACAAGAAGATAAATGCATGTCTTAATGATTATGTATTGTACAAAAATGATTTTGCTGCATTTAAGTCGTGTCCCAAGTGTGGATTGTCGCAGTTCACAAAGAAAACTAATGGAAGTAGTGGTGAGGAAGAAATAGAGGGTCCACCTCCTAAGGTGTTATGGTACATGCCAATAATACCAAGGTTTAAAAGATTGTTTGCTAGTAAAGAGGATGCAAAAAACCTAACATGGCATGCAAATGGAAGAAAATGTGACAAACTTCTTTGACATTTAGCTGATTCTCCACAATGGAAGAATATTGATGAAACATTTCCACAATTTGGGGCAGAGTCAAGAAACTTGAGAATTGGACTAGCTACATATGGCATGAATCAGTATGGTAACTTAAGTAGCAAACACAGTTCATAACCAGTTTTGTTGGTCATTTACAATCGACCTCCTTGGCTGTGCATGAAGAGAAAATATATAATGTTGTCTATAATGATTTCAGGACCACGACACCCGGGAAATGACATAGATGTGTATCTGAGTCCTTTGATTGATGACTTAAAGATGTTGTGGAAAACAGGAGTGGAGGTTTTTTATACTTATCATGAAGATAATTTTATGTTGTGTGCAATGTTATTTTGTACAATAAATGATTTTTTAGCATATAGTAACTTGAGTGGTTAAAATGTGAAGGGTCATCATTCATGCCTTATATATGAAGAAAACACAAGTTATACACAATTGAAACATGGGTAGAAGACTGCATACACTAGGCATCACAAGTTCCTAGTTCGTTGTCATCCTTACCGTAGATTGAAGAAAGCATTTAATGGATGTCAGGAGGACGAAGTTGCATCAGAACCACACAATGGTGAACAAGTTTATGAACAGGTGAAGAACATTAACATTGTGTTTGGAAAGACACAAAAAGAAGTTGATTGAGAAGAACGTATGGAAGAAACAATTTATATTCTATGATCTTCCTTACTGGTGCAATTTAGATATTAGACATTGTATAGATGTGATGCATGTGGAGAAAAATATTTGTGATAGTGTCATTGGGTCATTGCTTAATATAAAAGGTAAGACAAAAGATGGAGCGAAAGCACAACAGGATTTGGTCAAGATGTGAGTTTCATCCACAGTCAATTGGAAAACATAGTTACTTGCCTCCAGCTTATCATACTCTATCGGAAAAAGAAAAGAAAATTTTTTGTGAGTTTTTACCTAATCCCTTACATATTGCAACACATAAATGAAATCAAGGTAGCACGTCCCTAATGAATGAGAAATGGGCATTTAATGAAGAAGGTATATATTGAAGTTACTGCTTCCGATACACTCTTGAGACTCGCTCGTGGGCCTTACAACAATGTCATTACATTTGGTAGGTATGACATTAACAAGTATTGTTTCTATACAAAGGCAGAGGATAAGAAAAGTAGAGCACAAAACAATAGAGTTACAATTCAGGCTGAGTCTGTGCACTTTGCTAGGTATGGGAAATTGATTATGTTACGTTCAGAGTGCTTGTATTCAAGTGTTAATGGGTTGATTGTGCGAACTAATGATTTAGGGTTTACTTTGATCAATTTGAACAAGATTGGATATAACACTACAAAAAGTCATGTAATATGTGGCAGATATTTTGGTAAGATGCGGCAGTTTTAGCCGCCACAAAATACGCGTGTGACGGGTACCCATACCGCCATAATTCTGGCCGCCACAAAGTAATAAATGGCGGTTTTAGTTGAGCCGCCGCTACAACCGCCATTTATTACAATGTATTAAATGGTGATTTCATTATGTAAAATGCGGCAGTTCGAAAATGTAAAAAATGACAATGGCGAAGGATCACTTAGCATGTAAAATATGGCGGTTAGAACTGCCATTTCTTACAGCGATATATGGCAATTCTATATGTCATGGCTAAACTAATCTAATGTAAAAATTTGTAGCAATTTGAACTACCGTAATATCTATAATATTTAGATATTATTTTTATTTGATATTAATATTTGTTGGTGATATTTAATATTTTGATTTAAATATTTATAAGGGGAAGAAATATTTTATTTTTTTATTTAAGAAAAAGTATAACAAATTAATATAAATAGAAATTAATTACAAAAATAAATATAAAGATCCTTTATGAAAATAAAAAGAATGATATAGTTAATATATGTTCAAAATCATTAAGAAAGTCATACATATTTAATTGTTCTTATAAAATGAAAAAGTACAACATTACAAAACAAAGTAAAAAATAGTCCTATTGTTATCCTTGCCCATTGCTTGCTTCAGATGAATGTCGTATGTTAGGCGATGGAGCACCACTTGCATCTGATGCCTGAATAAAATAAAGTTATATAATTATTTTCAATACATTTGGAAAATTATTAAACTCATAAATATTTTATGTACGGTTTCATACCTGATTAATAGAAGTATTAACTATTCTAGCAGCCATTGCAGCCAAATCTTCTGGAATATTTCTCCCAGATGCAATGAAGGCTAGAAGTGTTTGCATTTGTCCCTTCACAGTTGCAAGTTCATTTTCCATCTTCAAAACTTTTTGTTCCATTTCTGGTGTACCACTTGATGAACCTAGGTTGATACCACTCAGTCTTGTGCCCGAGTTCTTAAAAAAAAGTGTTGGACAAGCTCCCAGTGACAATCCTCTAACCCGACCTGGATACTCTTTACCAAAGATCACACTAATTGGGTCATTTGGAGATATATCAGATGAAGTTTCTGGATTTTCCAATAATAGCTCATCAATTTTGTCTTGCAAATATAAACTGATTCCTCACATTTTTATACAACCACGACCAACATATTCTACACAAGACAATGTTGTATTTCTATTAATTAACAATTGTCATAGTTCAAGACATATTAAGATACCATACACATACGTGATGTAATTTTTAATGACTCATTACATCACACTTTTATGAGCCATTATACAATGCTCTTTGTATAAAATAAAATTGTACTAGTCTTTTGCTTCCACTCCTGAAAACAAAAGCTATGTATATGATTGAAGTCTATATATGTACTGATGTCACTACGCTTAAGTACAACCAAAGTGCATATGAAATTATTAATGATTGAGCTAAGTTCATATGTTTAATAGTTTCATTACAAAATCAGTTTCAAAATACTCTAGCTTTATAGAAGTAGCTCCAGAGTAGACAGTATATCTAACACAAATTCAAGCAGTTAGAAATTACCCCTATTTCCATAGCCTCATCATTCACATAGGTTCCATTCTTTCTCTTATGTGTAATCTTCCACATTTCAGCTCGACCAACAGTCTTACCAGTTTCAATTTTCTGAAAATCTCAAAAAATATATATCATTAAAATTAACCCAATAATTAAAATTAATGAGCAAATCAAATAAACTACCAAGTTCTCCCTTCTCCTGGACAAAGACATGGCACCTCCTGTGTGAGGAATACTTTGCTTTTTCCTTAACTCTCTATTTTTGTTACAAAGGTCCTATAAGTTCGAAATAAAATCAGTTTGTATTAGTATATAACATAACTAATGTAAATATACTAAATAGTACACTTCATACCATTGTAGACAGTTTCAAGCGATAATCAACAAATAGTGCCCATTGTTCCATACTAAGACCATCTGGAACATTCTTCACAAGATCATTTCTACTCATAAGCGGATCATAAAATTCGTTCCAAAGCTTACATCTATACTCCCTCCACAGTTTTCCAATTTTAAACATAACATCTCTTTTTGCCAAATCTTTATTAACCTTAAAACAAAACTGTTGATGATTTTGGATTTGATGATGTTTAAGGATGTTGCTGAAAAATTAATAATTGTTTGATGATTATACAGCTTAGAAAAGATGTTAGATTATCTATTGATAGTTAGCTAATTGTGATATAATAACCTGCTATTTTTATTAATCATCAATTAGTTTACTAATTCTTTTATGTTAGTCGACTATTTTCATTAATGTATCAGGAATCTGGTTTTAATGAAAATAGCTAACTGGTTTGCTGTTTAGTCAACTACTTCGTGCCAGGCTTCATATTATGCAGATATCAGTAGAAGGCGAGTTAAAGCTCCTCTCTTGGCCTATAAATACAAGTCTCAAGCAAGACTTCAAGTCTGAAAGAATACGAGAGAATACCAAAAAGAATAGCCAAAGATCAGAGTTGAAAGAATCAAGAAAAGTCTGCAAAGAATTCATTTAAAGTTTTAGTTTTTCAAGAGAGTCTGATTTTTGTATCTTACTGTATTCGTTTGATCTCTGTATTGAGATTTTTCTGTGGGGTTTCAAACCCTGTGTCTGTGATTGGGGTGATCACATAGATTCGGTGTGAATCTTGGGTTTAAGATCAATTTCTATAGGGTTTAAAATTAGATCTTTTTTATTCTTGTAGTCTTTAGAAAATGTTGATTTTTTGTAAAGACTTGATATATCTTAGTGATTAGAGATCTGTTAGTGTTACAGATCGGTAACTGGATGTAGCTCTTATTCAAGAGTGAACCAGTATAATTCCTGGTGTTTTCTTTCTCATCCTTCATCATTTTTAAAATCTGTCTGTTAAACTAATCAACTAATTCACTGTAATCAATTAACTATTTTGCTCTGCACTGCATCAGTAAAATTTTTGAATCTTAATAGTTTTGAAATAAATTCTCATATCAATTCAACCCCCCCCTTCTTGATTTAATTCCGCACCTAACAATTGGTATCAAGAGCAGGTAATTGAAAGATACTCAAGAAAGATCCAAGATGGGTGATAAGCTACCTTTTGCTGAAGGAGCATCTACCAACAGACCTCCACTCTTTGTTGGAGCGAACTATCCTTTCTGGAAAGCAAGGATGAAGATATTCTTTGAATCTGTTGATAGAGGCATATGAGATGTTGTGATCAATGGTCCTTTCATTCCAACAGTGAAGGCTGAAGATGAAAAATAATTGAAAAGCCATGGGAAACATGGACTGATGCAGAAAATAGAAAAGCTCAATTTGATAGTAAGGCCAAAAACATTTTAACATCTGCTTTAAATCTTGATGAGTTTTTCAGGGTTTCTCAATGCACAACAGCAAAAGAAATGTGGGATATTCTACAAGTTACCCATGAAGGTACATCAGAAGTTAAGAGGGCAAGAAAACACACCCTCATCCAAGAATATGAAATGTTTAAGATGCAACCTGGAGAGAGCATCCAAGACGTGCAAAAATGTTTTACACATATAGTGAACCATCTGCTGGGTCTGGGAAAGAAATTTGATGGTGAAGAACTCAACATTAAGGTTCTCAAGTACCTGAATAGAAGCTGGCAACCAAAAGTCACTGCAATCATTGAAACAAAGGACTTATCTGTCATGAATACAGCCACATTGTTTGGGAAACTAAGGGAACATGAACTGGAGTTGAGCAGGCTTGATCAACTAGAGAACTCTGATAAGAAGAACAAGAGTCTTGCATTAAAAGCCAAGGAATGCTTAAAGAGTGATGAAGAGGACGAAAATGACAGTATTTGCTATGCTTGTTAAAAAGTTTGGAAAGTTTCTAAAGAGGAAGAACAATTCAAAAGACAGATTTCAAGAAAACCAGAAAAGGTACACCAGAAAATCTGATTTCAATTCCTCTAACTTCTCTTGTTTTAACTGTGGGCAGCTAGGACATGTCAAGATGGATTGTCCTCTCTTGAATCAAAGAAAAGAAAGAAGCCCAGAAAGAAAAGAAAGAAAAGACAAAGAGAAACGTATTCCTCACTTCAAGAAAGGGAAGAAATCATACATGGCCTGGGATGAAAGTGATTCCAGCAAGTCATCAACTTCAGATTTTGAATCTGAAAATCAAGTAAATTTGTGCCTTGTTGCGATGAAGAAACATCAAGCCAAGTGAGTATTTGTGAATCTGATTTAAGTGAGAATTATGACACCCTGTTAGACGCATTCAAAGAACTACATGATGAAGCAAGAAAGCAGAATCATCAAAATAATCGACTAAAAGGGCTAAACAGTTGGCTAGAAAATAAATTACTGGAACTGGAAAACCAGAATAGCAAACTAAGAGATGAAAACAGTCAACTAAAAGACAGAGTCCTGGAACTGGAAAACCAGATTGAATGTGATAAGTCTGAATGTTATAAAATCAATTCTGCAAAGTGTGAAAACTGCATAAATCTCCAAAATAAAGTTGGTTATCTGATTAAAACATTGGGAAAGTTTCAATTGGGACATAATACACTTAATCAACTACTAGATTCTCAAATTGGATATTCTAATAGAAATGATCTTGGTTATGGAAAGTCTGCAAAACATTATCCTGCTGCAAAGTATAAATCTTACACAAGTAACAAATTTAAAAAGTGTTCTTATTGCTTGAAAACTGGACATGTTTCTAGATATTGTTATATCAAGAATTTTGGTATTTCAAGAGGAGAATACTATTGGAAACCCAAATCATATGCTATTCCTAACTCTAAAGGACCCAACCTATTTTGGGGACCTATATATCTAAACTAAATTTGTTTTGCAGATCTGTCAAAGAGTAAAGAGAGCTTTATGGTATTTAGATAGTGGTTGCTCTAAACATATGACAGGTGACAAATCAAAGCTGGTAAATTTCAAAGCATATGAAGCTGGTTCTGTTACTTTTGGAGATAATAGCAATGGTAAAATCAAAGGTTCTAGAGATGTTGGAAACTGCTCTTCTTCACAGATAAAGGATGTCCTCTTTATTGAAGGATTGAAACACAATCTGCTGAGTATTAGTCAACTATGTGACAAAGGTATGAAGGTCACTTTTGATGCAGAATTTGGTGTTATATACAACTGTAAAACAGCAGATATTGTCCACATTGGAAGAAGAACAAACAATGTATATATGCTGGACATTGAGCCCTCAAATCTCAAGAACATTTGCTTGTTGACCAAAGAAGATGAAGGTTGGCTTTGGCATAGAAGATCTGGGCACATTAACATGCCGTTATTAAACAAAATCAGCTGCAAAAGTCTAGTTAGAGGCCTTCCAAATGTCAAATTCGTGAAGGACAAGATATGTGCATATTGCCAAAAGGGAAAGCAATCAAGAAACTCATTTGAATCAAAGAACATCATCTCAACAAGGAGACCACTTGAGTTATTACATCTTGATCTATTTGGTCCATCAAGAACTGTAAGTCTTGGTAATAATTCCTATGTTCTTGTCATTGTTGATGATTTTTCAAGATTCACTTGGACATTATTTCTTTCTTCCAAAGATGAAACCTTCCATGCATTTAAGAAATTTGCAAAGGTTATTTCAAAAGAAAAAGATCTTAACATTGTTTCTTTGAGAAGTGATCATGGAACAGAATTTCAAAACATTCATTTTGAAAAGTTTTGCTCAAAACATGGCATATCTCACAATTTTTCTGCTCCTAGAACTCCATAACAAAATGGAGTTGTTGAAAGAAAAAATAGAATACTTCAAGAATGTGCAAGAACCATGTTAAATGAATCTAAGCTTCCTAAATACTTTTGGGCAGATGCAGTTTCTACAGCTTGCTATGTCATTAATAAAGTATTGCTAAGACCTATTCTCAATAAGACTCCTTATGAACTTTTGAATGGAAGAACTCCTAGCATTGCATACTTTAAATTTTTTGGTTGCAGGTGCTTCATATTAAAGAATGGAAAAGCATCTTTAGGCAAATTTGATGAAAAAGCTGATGATGGTATATTCTTAGGATATTCTATGCATAGTAAAGCCTATCGTGTTTTTAACAAAAAGAACTTGACTGTAGAAGAATCAATTCATGTTGTATTTGATGAGTTCTTATGTCAAAAAGAGAGAAAAGGTAATTCCTTTGCAGGTTCAGATGATGAAAAGTCTGAAAAATCTGAAAAGAATGAAGATTATGCAGAAAAATCTGCTGATGCTGATAGACAAGCTGAACCAGTCGACTATAACTCTGAAACAATCGACTACTCTACAACAAACAATGCCTTATCTAAATCCTGGAGAACTCAAAAAGGATTGTCTTTGGATAACATCATTGGAAATGTTGAAAAGGGAGTTACAACTCGAAATTCTTTAATTGATTTCTGCAATCATATGGCTTTTGTGTCTCAAATTGAACCTAAGAACATAAATGATGTTTTTCTTGATGACAATTGGATTTCTGCTATGCATAAAGAATTAAATCAGTTTGTTAGAAATGATGTTTGGTTTCTTGTACCTAGAAATAACAACATGAATGTTATAGGAACTAAATGGGTTTTTAGGAACAAACTTGATGAAAATGGAGTAATTACTAGGAACAAAGCTAGATTAGTTGCCAAAGGCTATAATCAAGAAGAAGGTATTGATTTTGATGAGACCTATGCACCTGTAGCTAGATTAGAAGCTATTAGACTGTTGCTTGCATTTGCTTGTCTTAAAGGTTTCAAACTTTTTCAAATGGATGTCAAGAGTGCTTTTCTAAATGGCTTCATTAATGAAAATGTGTATGTTGAACAACCACCTAGTTTTGTTGATTTTAAGCTTCCTAATCATGTATTCAAACTGAAAAAGGCCTTGTATGCTCTCAAACAAGCACCTAGGCAATGGTATGAAAGACTTACAACTTTCCTCATATCACAAGGTTTTAAAAGAGGAGTTATTGACAAAACTCTTTTTACTAAGAAAGTTGATAATGAACTCATATTAGTGTAGATTTATGTTGATAATATCATTTTTGGTTCATCTAATCAGTCTTTATGCCAAGAATTTGCAGATTCTATGAAAGGTGAATTTGAGATGTCCATGATGGGAGAGCTAAATTTCTTCTTAGGATTGCAGATCAAACAGCTGCATAATGGAACCTTCATAAATCAAACAAAATATTGCAATGAGTTATTGAAGAAGTTTAGTATGGAAAGCTGCAAAGAAGCCTCTACTCCTATGTCTTCAAGTTGCTATCTTGACTTGGATGAAAAAGGAAAATCAGTTGATTCAACCATGTATAGAAGATTGATTGGTTCTTTGCTATACATAACAGCTAGCAGACCTGACATAATGTTCGATGTGTGCCTATGTGCAAGATTTCAAGCCAATCCAAAGGAATCACATCTCATTGCAGCAAAACGAATTCTCAAGTATCTCAAAGGAACAATGAATGTTGGGCTATGGTATTCCACTGGTAATGAATTAAATTTAGTTGGATATACTGATTCTGATTTTGCAGGCTGCAAATTGGATAGAAAGAGCACTAGTGGAACATGCCATCTCTTTGGGAATTGCTTGATATCATGGACCAGCAAGAAACAAGCTTGTGTAGCATTATCTACAGCTAAAGCTGTATACATTGCTGCTGGAAGTTGCACTGCACAAATTCTCTGGTTAAAACAGCAGCTATGTGATTTTGATTTACATCTTTCTGATATTCCTATACTTTGTGATAATACCAGTGCAATTAATCTAACTAAGAATCCCATTTAGCATTCTAGAACAAAGCACATTGAAATTAGGCACCATTTCATAAGAGATCACATTGAAAAAGAAAGATTGTATGATTGATTTCATTTCAACTAATGACCAATTAGCTGACATTTTCACTAAACCTTTAGGTCGTGATAGGTTTTTCAAACTAAGGAATGAATTAGGAATCCTAAACATCAATAATCTCTCTTGAATTTTCTACTGCAGCATTAAACAGTTTGTTAATTCTGTGAAATAGTTGGCTTATTTCATTTAACTAACAAAGATATCATACTGCTGAATAAATAGTCTGTTAATTTCTATGAAATAACTGACTTATTTCATTAAATGTACCTACTGCTGTTATTTCTGTCAGAATAGCCTATTAATTGCTTTGACTAGTTGATTAATTTCATTAACTGCAATTGAATTCATTTTGATTTTCAAGCAAATCAGTTTTATTTCTTCATTTCAAACTAAACCTAATCTGTCAAAAACCAATTCATACATTGGGTCCTCTGCTATTCAAAGATGGAACAGTTTTAGAAGCATGTGAAGTTGCTTTATTGGTTTTGCAAAACTGAATTTCCATTTCTCAACATATTCTCTCTGAATTTTCTGACCTTGAGCATCAGTGATTGAGTTCAAATCTGTTCAAAATATTCACAGTTAATATTCGTTTGACCAAGCTTCTCAATCTCTCTATATACATCTAATTCTTCTGCATATCAAATACAATATTTGTGCATCACTCTATTGCTGCATTTTCTCACCAAAATGTCTACTAATGAGTATTTTCTAGTTGAAAGTGATGATGACTCTGATGCACCAATAGCTAATGCATTTCAAAGGCTTAGAAGATCTTCTAGAATTCGTATGTCCACCCATACTGCACAAACTACACAAACACCAGCTCAAAACAGGAACAGAGGTTCCACCTCTGGGTCTCCAGCACAACCCATAAGGATTCCAGAATCAGCTGTTGGATCCTCCAACCCAACTGAAAGAAAATTTCCCAAGAGATACAAGGTTCGTGTGAAGCTGCCTGCACCTGTGACTGCTGCTGAAAGTGATCCAGAAGAAGAAACTGAATCAGAACATGAAGAAGGCAATGAAATCATTGAGCCTGTGGAGATAAAGATGCAGAGGAAGCTCATCCTCACTCCAAAAATTCTTAAATTCACCTGGTTGAACAATGAAAATCTGATTTTCATGAAAAATGCTCTTCAAACACAAGGGCTAAGGCAGTTTGTGGAAATGGAAGGTAACTTCTACAATAACCTAATTAAACTATTTTATGCTAACCTGAAAGCAGAGAACAATGTATTGATCTCTCAAGTAAGAGGAAGAGAAATAAGGATAGATAATTCCTTATGGAGAAGGATAGTAGGACTGAAATATGAAGGAGTGAAGATTTAGCAAAGGGAGTACCTCATCTGTACCCAACTTCAACAAGGATTCAGCATTTAAATCCTGCATGCGAAATGCAAATGAAGAAGTAATTCTGAAGTACAATGTTGGTAAGATAAAACGTGATGAGAGATTACTGGCTTTTATTATTGCTTGGCAGCTTATACCCAGGGGGAGTAACCATGCTCAGCTCATGGAAGAAGACTTAGCCTTGATTTACTGCATGAAAAATAACATCAAGGTTAACTGGGTGTATGTGATCAAAGGGCACATGTTCAAAGCCAAACGTCTCAATGACCATAAGCTCCCTTATGCTATTTTCATCTCAAAAATACTGGACTACTTCAACATACCAACCGAAGGAGAAACCACAAAAATCCTCAACCACAAGCATCTCTTTGATAACTACTATCTCAGGAAGATGGGTCTGTCAAAGGTGAATGATGAGTGGATTTTTGAAGCTGGATCCTCCTCTTCTACACCAAGATCATCTATCAATGATGGCACTTCATCAGGGAATCCACAAGACTTTTTTGCCTATCAAATGGTTCCCTATACAACACCTCCTGCATACCAAGGCATTCCTATGTCCGAATTTGAAAGAATGTTAATTTCTAGACTAAATTTTCTTACTTCTATGCAGAGAAATACCCATGAAACCATGGTTGCCAGGTTCTCCAATATTGACTATGAAATTGAGCTGATATAGCAGCAACTTTCTGAACTTCAAGTTTCAGTGGAGAGATTTGAAGGCACCTCTGCACCTAACACATCTGCCATGGAAGAGGATGCTGCAGATGAAGATGATGATGACGAGGAAGATGAGGATGAAGATGATGAAGATTAATCACTGATATTTCTAATTTTATATTTTCAGTATTATGCTGTTGCATTTTGAACAATTATTTGGGTCTGTAATATCACTTATACGCATGATTTTCTGCTATATTTGCTATATAAACCTGCTTATATCTGCTATTTGCTAATGTCAAAGGGGGAGATAATCTTCCATCTATTCTCTTTGATTTTCTATAGGTTTTGCAGGTTGACATCATCAAATAGGGGGAGTTTGTTGATTATTTTGGATTTGATGATGTTTAAGGATGTTGCTGAAAAATTAATAATTGTTTGATGATTATATAGTTTAGAAAACATGTTAGATTATCTGTTGATAGTTAGCTAATTGTGATATAATAACCTGCTGTTTTTATCAATCATCAATTAGTTTACTAATTCTTTTATGTTAGTCGACTATTTTCATTAATGTATCAGGAATCTGGTTTTAATGAAAATAGCTAACTGGTTTGCTGTTTAGTCAACTACTTCGTGCCAGGCTTCATATTATGCAGATATCAGTAGAAGGCGATTTAAAGCTCCTCTCTTGGCCTATAAATACAAGTCTCAAGCAAGACTTCAAGTGCGAAAGAATATGAGAGAATACCAAAAGGAATAGCCAAAGATCAGCGTTGAAAGAATCAAGAAAAGTCTGCAGAGAATTCTTTTAAAGTTTTAGTTTTTCAAGAGAGTCTGGTTTTTGTATCTTACTGTATTCGTTTGATCTCTGTACTGAGATTTTTTTGTGGGGTTTCAAACCCTGTGTCTGTGATTGATCACATAGATTCGGTGTGAATCTTGGGTTTAAGATCAATTTCTATAGGGTTTAGAATTGGATCTTTTTTATTCTTGTAGTCTTTAGAAAAGGTTGATTTTTTGTAAAGACTTGATATTTCTTAGTGATTAGAGATCTGTTAGTGTTACAGATCGGTAACTGGATGTAGCTCTTATTCAAGAGTGAACTAGTATAATTCCTAGTGTTTTCTTTCTCATCCTTCATCATCTTTAAAATCTGTCTGTTGAACTAATCAGCTAATTCACTGTAATCAGTTAACTATTTTGCTCTGCACTACATCAGTAAAAATTTTGAATCTTAATTGTTTTGAAATAAATTCTCATATCAATTCAACCCCCTCCTTCTTGATATAATTCTGCACCTAACAAAAACTGAGTCTTGAAATGACAGAAAGTTAGTTTAGAAGAAACTTAAACAAAAATTAAAGAAAGATGAAATCCTGCAATATTTGTTAAATTACCTTGAGTGATGAATTCCAGACAATATCCTTGTAAGTATCTGGGACAGATGACCAATTATGAAAACTTATAGGAAACAATACAGTATTTGCTGCCAATTGCCCACAAACTCCTGCAAGTAATCCAGATGCCTCGCCAACAGGTTGATACATATCATCATACTCCACCACAACACGCAATCCATGTTCTATTTTATGAACATCCTTAACCTTCATCTTAGATTTCTTAACAACTCCATGCTCGTCTATAAAAATTTAAAAGTTTGATTCCTTAGTGACTCTGTGCTTAAATTTAGATGCAAAAATAACTTAAATTTTTCAGTAAAAAAATTACCTATAACATCTACAAACCAATAATGTGTGGATTGTCTTCCACCTTTTCGTCGCATTGTTGTATTTTGTGGTTGTGCAGATTGCTCTTGAGAAGTTTGACCTTGCGATTTTGTACATTCCTCTTGACTAGTTGGCAATTATGCACTTTGTTGTGTACCTTGTTCTGCACTTTGTTGTGTACCTTGTTCTACACTTTGTTGTGTACTTTGTGCAAGTTCATAATTACTTTCCAAATTGTTACCTAGAGATGGGTTAGAATCAGATGAAATATGGTGGATTTGGGGTGGTCCAGTAGCTGTTTTTAGCATGTTCCTAATTCTCTTTGCCCTTGGCATATCTGCAAAAAAATCAAAACAGTGAAATAAAAAATATAAAGAATCAAGTAGACAATCATTTATTAGTAAAGTCATACCAGAAAATTGTTACTATTCTGACATTGAGTCATTTGCTTCAAGTTCATTATTAGGATTTTCCGCATTTAAGAGTTCATCATTGTCATCCTCCCTAAATAGTGGAAATTCATCAGAGTCCTTGAAAAATTCATTCAAGTCTTGTTGTGGACATGGTTGAACTTCACAAACTTCAGTATCTCCTTCTCCCATATCATATGAGTCTCGTGGTTTCAAATGGACAGCAATTGACAAATCTTTATTTTCCTCATCATTGACATAGTACACCATTTCAGCTTGTGAAGCTTCAATGTATGGATCATGCTCTTCATGATCACCAATGTGAATTAATCGTGAAAAATTAATGCAATCAAAACCCCAAGGATCCTTAAAAAATCCTCTATCTCTTGTGGTGTCAGCCCATTTACATTTGAGTAGAGTAACTTTGAAATGGCAAAAGTAATTAAGCTCAATTATATCTTCTAACTTTCCACAATATGGCCAATCTGCTTCTCTAATGTTTCTGTCAGTATTACTTGCTATACATGATGTTGTAGAAGTTAGGAAAACCCCACTATTTTGGGTTTTCAACCCATGTTCTCAACTTATTGTTCTAAATTTGAATCCATTAACATTAAAGGCAGAAAATCTTCTAGCATGTGGTGTGGGTCCTTGTGCAAGTTATAAGTTGCAGCAATAATTCCAATGCGATAAGGAAGGCTATGTCTGCAAAGGCACAATGCAATTATAAATTAAGTATCATTCTTCACTCACTGAAATAAATTCACTCATTCTTCACCCAATGACTTTCTCGTTAATCATATTCACAAATAAGAACCAAATCATAAAATCGCTACTAAACCCGAATCATTACCCAAAAATGGGGGATTTGGTTCCCCCAATAGTCATTGACCCCTCTCCTTTTAAATCCCTAGCCCTCAATGAAAGCTAGACACAAAAACAAACAGAGATAGAAAGAAAATTTACCAGAGAAACATAGAACAAGAAAATAAGCAGAAAATAAGAGAGAAAAAAGGTCCAAGGGTAAAGAAAATGGTGTTGTACCTGGATGAAGAAGAAGTTTGGAAGTGTCCCAAGCATCTATCTAAGCAAAGAAGAACAACAATTCATATGGTGAGATTGAGAGACAAATCCAGTAAGGGCAGAGGAAGAGATTGGGGTTTGTGATTTTGAATGGGAGTGGAGCACGCGAGAATGAGATTAGGGTTAGAGATTGGGAATAAGGCAGAGCACGTGAGATTGAAAGGGAGCACATGAGGTTGAGAGGGAACACGCGAGATTGAGAGGTACGAAGATGGAAAATGGAGACCGAGAATGTTGAAAATGGAAAATGGAGACTAAGAATGGAAGCTGCTAGTATGGGGGGATTAAGATTAAGGGTTTTCAAAATAAGTTTTAAGATATTTTTTATTTTATTTTAAGATGGAGGGAACAAAACAGAGGAGATGGAGATAGGTGGAACGATACATAGAAGATTGAAATGGAGGGAACGAAAACACGCAGGAAATTATGGCAGTTGTAAAAGCCATAGTTTAAATGAAAATTATGGCAGTTATAAAAACACCATATTATGAAGTAAATTACGACAGTTTATGAGAACCACCATATTATAACCGCTGCATTTAACGCGATTTTTTGTAGTGTAAGGATGAACCTTTTATTATGGCATTTCAAGCGAGACAAATATTTTATGTCGAGATCCTTGTAATGAGAGATGGTCAGTGGTTCTTGAAGGTAGAAGCATGTACGGAACTCGTGAAGATGAATCTTTAGATATGCATGAAGCATTGTCTTTCTCAAGTAGAACATTTAGTGTCGTTGTCGACAACAAAGTCGACGACATTCATGCAATTCAAAGTGATCATAATGAAGGGATATGGGAAAATATACCAACCTAACAGGTCTTTGTTTATTAATTTAGTTATTTTCTTATTCATATAATGTATTTATTTTGTTGAAAATATATTAATTACAACTATTTTTTCAGGATTATTGGAGATTCGGAGTCTGGCAGTAGCAGCAAGGGCTATCGTAGATTTGTCACCTAGTTGACCCGGGTAACTACAGGACGTGTTTCACAAGAGAGGACACATGTTGATGTGGATTCTTATTCTAGCACTGTATCAGGCCCACATGCCAATACCTTCAAGAGTTATGTAGGAGTGATAGCTCAAGGACATGTCTCTATCATCATGCCATCATGGGATGATGTTGAGGAGAGAGACAAAAAAGTCATGTGGCAGGATATTCAAGTATTTCACATCTCTTTTCGGTTATTGTAATTTAATTACTGTATTTAACATTTTTATGCACACAACAAAATTTTGACATCCCCAACATTAAGGTGGTCAAGAAGATGTTGTCCGCCATTGCCACTAGATGGAGGGACTTCAAGACGTACTTGACATGTGAGTACGTCTTCGGAAAGTGCCAAGGTGACAATCCATGTATAAAATATCCTATGAGTGAAGAGAACTAGGCTTAGTTTCGTGCTAGTAGATTGGACCCCTCTTGGCGTGTTAGTTGTTATAATTATTGTATTAAAACATGATTAAGTTATGATATTTTTTTCTCTTTTTTCATCACAGGAAAAGAGAGTTGTTGCTCAAGAACGATAAAGATTATATGATGCACCTCATCTTCTATCGTGTGGGGGGTATACGTAGTTGGAGAAACGCATGATGCAGGCTACAGCATAGTCAGAAGGTGTTGAGTCTATTGTAAGTTTTGACAATCCCACTTTGACATCATTGCATGGTAATGTAGTTAGTGACATGTTTTTATGTTGCAGGATGATTTAGTTAAGCAAGCCACTCAGGGGTCATTTGTTCCCCATGGTTGTGAAGACATTCTAACAACGGTCATAGGAAGACCAGAGCATCCAAGACAGGTGCAGGGTACTGGTGGATCTTGGAGCCTTCGTGATTACTTCGATCCACAATCACAGAGGAGCAATGTTAACTCTTGCAGCCAGGAGGTATTGGATAAAGTGAGGATGGAGGTTAGACAAGAGGTTAGGAAAGAGGTTGGGCAAGAGGTTAGAGAAGAAGTGAGGATGCAGCTTGAACAAGAAATGCAGCAAATGCACTAACAATTTGAAGAGAGAATTTAATCCTTTGCTCGTTCTCAACAGCATAGTCAAGGAGCTCCTGATGATGTTGTTCGATTGAGCACTAGAGGGAGTTGTTATGCTCCTGCTCCTACTGTTGGTGCAAACCGCTCAAGGGATTTGGGTCACACTAATCAGTGTGACTTATATGTTGAAGATGATTCGCCGTGTCTTGTGGCTATTAGAAGAGTTTTTCATGGTGGCTCGACCATTCATGGTATTCCACTATAGGCAAACTAGATGCGGGTTGTAGTTGATCAAGTAATAGATGTTGTTGGGATGTAGTTGATCAAGTAATATATGTTGTTGCTGCAATGTCTCTACCCACCATAAAGGTTCGACTAGTGGGCGAAGCAAGTGGTAGATTCTTGGCTTGGCCAAGAAACTTGGTGACATCACTCAGACCAAGTAAATGTATATATGTTGTGTTCATTTTTTTTCTTTTATATTCTTATCATTGTATCATTGTTTAACTAACTTTACTCATTTTTTCAAGAACTGATCAACTATGGTTAGAAGGTTTGAAAACCACCCGTTATTCATAAAGGTGACGAGGATATAACAAAAGGTGGGAATGACATCTTAACTATGCTTTTGTCTGTATTGCCAAGGTTGAAGAAGACACTGGTTCAGATACATTGGAACGAAGGAGTTTTTGGAGTTGACAACTTTGTTGTTCCATTGTACATCTCAATGCCCGATGCATTAGAGATTGTTGGGGGAAACTCATCCAGGTTAAACAAAGGTCCAAATCCAGCAATACATGCAAACATGGATGAATGAATCATAGAGAGAAATATACTTGGCTCCATAAATTGAAGGGTTAGTTCACTTAGTTGTTTTTTTAATCATGTTAATTTCATAACTAATTTGTTTGTCTTACAATGTAGGTCCTTGGCAGCTATTTGTAATCCTTCTAAGGGATTACATTGTGGTGTGATTTTGTTCATTGCACTGAAAACCAAGCCAAGAGATAAAAAGCCTCTTACAAGGGTAACTTTATCATTTTTCATTATATTTAAAGAGTGTTGGTATATATAGTCTAACATATGTGTTTATTTCAAGTAGAGTTGTGTCAGGAACAAATATTCTATGGCAGAACAAAGGCATTGAACTACGTCTACCCTAATGTTAGAAAATGATTTCATAATTATTATTGAATGTATAAAGTAGTGGAAATAATACTGTGATTTCTTTTTTATTTTAGTGCAATATGCAAGTAGACTCGTACTCATGTAGCTACTACATCATGTATTGGATGAGAGTCATAGTTCGTGCAGGTATTACTGATAATTGGACGCAGGTAATTTATTTAAACTTTTTTTATAATTGTTTAATTTTACGAGTCTTGAATGTTAACAACGACCATATTAATGTTTTAGTACTTCCAAGATCCATCCCCATTGGCCTAAAATGATATGACAAATATAAGGGAGCAATAGGCATACTTTTTCTTTCAAAGCAAATAGAGCTTAGTTTTTCATTTAAGTTGTTTAAGTTTTTAGGATAGTTAGATAATTTGGTTGGTATGTGACTTGTTTTAGTCAGCCTTTGTACTATATTATTTAGGATTTAAGATAGTTAATTTATGTTCTTTCATTGTATAAATGACAATTTCAATTTGTATTTTGGACTGGCTGAGATATTTGTAGTGTAAATGTCCAGGTTTTATAATTGCAGATTTTGGTTGCAGTCAAAATTAGGTCTCCTTTTTCTTAAAAAAAAGCAAGTTTTACGTTGATGCATACACACCTCGATGTAAATTTACATCAGAACGCGTACTTTTTGACGTAAATTTATTCGGGGTGAGTATGCCCCAACGTAAAACTATCCCCTTTTTTAAATTTGAAATAAAATTAGCCTACATCGAAGGTATTTTGGTTCCATGTAAATTTATGTACCAAGCTTCTGATGTAAATTTATGTCTGTTATATCCTCTGACATAAATTTACATCTCCTTATATGATATTAGAAAAAGGATAAATATAAAAAATCCAAAATAACATACATAAAAAATTCAAAATAACATGCAT